>VZRE01018165.1:0-35076 GCA_013396775.1 Cephalopterus ornatus
AGCGCAGGCATGAGATGACTGTAGAGACACTAGAACTGTAAACACAGGATGCAGTATACCAGTATGGAATGATAAGAAAGGATGCACAGGATTACACTGGAGACCCAAAGCCTATAAATATTATACCAGCAGTGAATAAAGAAACACAGATATGGGAGCTCATAAAAAACAGTTGTAAGGCTAACAAAGGGAACAAAGGACAAGTATCCAACACATGCAAGACCACCACCATTTACCCAGTAAATTCTGATGTAAAATTTAGTTGCAGATCAGTGAAGGAAGCACAAAGCATGAAATAGCCCCTAGGGCCCTACAGCAAGGAGGAAGAAAGCAGCAACATCATACTCCTCCCTGGAGAACCTGGAATGCTGACAACTCACCATAATACCCCATCACCCCAAACCAAAGCCAAAGAATGATCTCGAGATCCAGAGATAAACAGTGGAAGAATAACCATGATATCAGAGAAAGGCAAAGACACTAAGAAGTGCGTGCAAAACAATTTTAATCATGCTGTTACGATTAAGACTTTTTTCCTCTTGTAACAGAAAGAAAAGATACATTTTCATATATGGTTTAATTGTAATTCTTCCTTGTAGTGTCAAGATTTTACTTACAATAAGAACAGGTTTTTGGCTTTAAATATAAGCTGTGTTTCACTTCGCCCCTAACAGGATTTGGAATGTAATAGTATATTAATTAATATGGCAGATGAAGGCATACAAGTAGTGATTATGAGCAAATGGATTATGTTTTAATTAATATTATGCAACAAAATGAAAAGAGTATACAGTGACATTACTGGAAAAGAGTAACAGATAGTTATTTCTATACCTTGCAGACTGTTTTAGCAGAGAAATTTATACTGCAATTTTGGTGATGAATCACACAATAGATAGCTTATATGAAAGCACAAAAGTACGGAAACTGAAAATGTGGATAACAAAAGTGAGGTGAAAGATTTTGAAAGGCAAAAAATTAGGTGAAAAGTAAAACACTGAAAGATAACAGATGCATAGCGTACAAAAACTGTGGGTCTCTGAAGGTGAGTTTTCTATGAAAAATCATTTTTCTAATTCTTAAATTATTGTTTGAAATTTATATTCTCTAGGGCCAAATCTGCTTCCATAAAGAAAGATTAAAAAGACCCCAGCTCAGTTTATATACTCTTATATTTTATAAAGGATAAATCCCTCAAATTACTCAAGATCTTTAATGCTTGCCAATACAAATACCATGCTGTGAGACAGTGTAACATCTAACAAAAGAATATCTATTGTGTAATAGTGGGGAGAAGAAAATGTCAAGTATTAACATTATTGAAAAGCAAATACTTAATAAGATGGTAATTTAACTTGAAGGCATCATTCATATTCTTGCAGTTCAGACTGCTAGTGACCAAGGAAACTAATTCAGTACACCACATACTGGATCTGCGATGATTTCTTTCCATCATGTTCCTTTTTATGGTGTATTTCAAAATTACTTTTTCAGGAGCCAAAAAACATTCTCCGGCTTCTCCCTAGTCCTCTTCCAATCTTCATCTATTTTAAGTATCCTAAGAAGAGAGCACTTCCATCATATCCCTTAAGCAAGCACTTGGTATACTGCAGATAGCACTTGACATTCAAGCTCATTTTGCTGTGTTCTATATTCTCCAATTACAATCATCTGGGTAAAAAAAAACCCAACAGTGGAAACTACAGATTTATATTGTTTGTAAAATACACTTGAAATACACATCACTATTTGCAGAACAGATGCACATATCTAAGATACATCATGCTCATGCCATTCCAAATGGCATAGTTTCCACAGGATCCCGTGCTTTGGGATCCAAAAGTTTCCAAAACACCTAGTTCACTCCCCATTACTGTGAGTTCATTTTGCCCAGGTCAAAACTTTACCAAATGAATTCCTACAAATGATCAACCAGTAATATCTGGTTAATGACTTCATATTTACTCTCATATGCAGAGAAATGGCCACCTTCTACAGTTTTCTTGGATCTTGTCAAAGTTCAAAGGATGAAAACTGGAGTACAGGAGAAGATTCAAGCCAAGGCACTTATCTCTGAGCACAATGACACTTTTTCATAGCAGAGTCTGTACTTCAGGAGTTTTACAGAGAGGAGTGCTACAGACACACCTTTCATCCATCTGCTCCCTTCTTTCTCTTTGTCAGATTCCAAGAACAGCATTAACTGCTTGCATGCCACCTGATTTATCAAGGGAGTTCAGGGTTTTTTCAGGGTTCAGACTATTTTAAGAGTTTCCAGATTTAGGTAGCTTACTATGCATCTAAATGATAAAAGCAAACAGATTAGATCTACATTTTTGACTGATGTCTGTCCTCTCTACCACAGAGAGGAAAAGAACAGTGATTTGCTACAACATAATATGGTTCCAAGACCAAATGTCCACAGGATGTCTTCAGTGGCAATGAAGTTCCCCCTATTGCCAGTCCTAGTTGACAACGCTGTATGTGCAGACAGGTCTGCTCAAGGACCTTGTTAACAAATTGCAAGTGGTATTTTCTTGATCCATCCTCAGTTTCACTAAGGGGGGAAAACTGCTTTGAGCTCACCTGTGGTGCATTTGTGTTTAAACCACAAGGCTACTACAAAGAGCTGCAAGGTAAATTAAGCACCAAGAATCCCAGCAGAACACCGAATTGCTAGCAAGACACAATTTCACAAGCACACTTGTGAATTTTTAAACTGTTCTTGGTCTTGAAAACTTTGTCAAGTGATTTATTTTGGCTTATTACATCCTTTCTAAAAGGCGTAAGTTTTGTGTAACGCTATCTGCCAGTTCATTAAACAAAATTACTGGAGATTTAAAAAGCCATTTGGAACGCATTTTGAAGAGCAATTTCTTATTAGCAGATACCATACAAAGCCAATAATTAGACTTCTCTGCAAGTTTGGACCCAAGAACATGGAAAACACTTTGCAACGTAAGAAAAACACTGAAACTTTAGATTAATTTATGAATCTAGTTAAATTTGAGCATAATTTCAAAAAAAAAAAAGGGAGACGTGGGCAGTCAGTTCTGCACTTAATTTCTCTATTGTTCTGTATATGTAAGTTTTAACCATTTCACAATTACTGTTTAGAGAAATGTAATTCTTCCTATCCAGTTTAGCTTTGCTTCTGTGCTCAATGAAAGCTACTGAGCTACGAGATCCATACTCAAGTTCTACATAACAATCCATCACTTACTGGAATCTCCAATAAGAGATAGACAATTCAAGGACAGGGACTATAACACAGAAGCAAAGACAACGGATTTCTGTATCTTTAAATGTGCATCTCTAAAATCTTCAACTATAGGAAGAAAAGGAAATTAATAATCAGCATTTATTGCCTATCTAGTCACACAGAGGAACCTGACTTTTTCTGTGTCTATCTCTGACTAAAACACATGACCTTTTTTATCCTCATTCCCAGAAAGGGGTGAAGAAGCCACTAGTAGCCATAATACCCTTGAAGCTCGCTTAGACTAATAACTAATGATCAATGTATTTATTATGTGGTATAGATACTGTGGAGTGCATCAGCACAAAACATTTTTCATACCCAGTAACTGTTCTGAGAACAGTAAACACACACTTTATCTCCTCATTCAAGTGACCTGACATATTTTGCCCAATACAGTCAGCTCCTGGGGAGCTGCCTTCTAATCTGAGCACAGATTTTGCCTTCCCAGATTTCACAGGTATAAAGGCAAAACTGAAGTATACACATAAAATATAACTGAAAATCACATGCAGAAAACCACAGTGACAAACTGGTAAAGTAAGTGCTTTCAAAAGACCCCTAGTTGCCCACAGTCTAGCCAATAGAACAGATAAACTCTCAGTAAAAGTACTGTTCTCTAAAATGCAGCAATTCCTCATCTAAAATGTTAGAAGCTTGCCTAGTTTATACTGCCTGACCTTTTCTTCTGCCTGCTTACGAAATTAAGAGTCCTGACAAGTGTCTGAATTGCTTCTTGTTATCAGCATAAAAGGACACGACTCTGCAAATATCTGAGGACATAAGTCCTTCCTCATTTTGGTATTGGCATGTCAGAGGGAAAAATATCCATAGCTGAATAGCAGAATTTGAATGAAAGCCTAAGATAATCTAGGGGATAAGTAATGCATGTGATCTCAAAAGACATCTTTTGGGATATTAGGTACTGTAACTCAGTCATCCGGGTTTGTCATTCTAAAAGTCTTCTGGGTGACGTTGCCAATGAAAATGCCTAAGGCATACAAGACACTAGCAGAGTGTGCAGTGCTTCAATGAGGGGATGAAACCGCAAATATTGCTGTTGCACAATCTAATGCTGAGGACAAAACCAATTTAATGGTTTTGTGTGAACCGACAATGCAATTAATGTGTGAGATGAAAGCTCTGGCCTTGCTTCTGGAAGCCTATCAAAACTAGTAGATGCATTCCTAAATATTCTCCTAGAACAGAGCAGGAAATAATGTCTATGAGACACAACATTTTGGTATCAATGGAGTTATTGAACAAAAACTCCGTTAACCTTTCTGGGATCCTGTGTTCTGCCAGTAAAAACAGCGGAGGCATTTTACGCTGAGAATTTTCTCCTAATTTTTAGCAACAGATCATTCAATCAGACAGAGAGGTACCATCCATTTTTCATTTACATAAAATGTATTGAACATTTGGGAAAATAAAAGTTCTTCAAAGCAAACTAAGCTCTAAAAAAGCAAGAAAAAGAAAATTTGAGAGTTCTCTGTTTGCAATAATACAGTTTTCAGTCACTGAATCCCAGGATCTTTATGGAAAAGTTTCAGTTGAAATTAAAAAATATTATTTTAAATGTAATGAATTAATCCTAATGAATGCTAGTTAATGAATGCTAGATACCTAGCAGTACAACACCTCCAAAAAAACCCAATAAAAACACAAAACTACAGCTTTTAGAAAGAGTTTCCATGCTTTCTCAATTCTTTATCATCTGAAAAAAAGAACTGCCAATAAGAAACAAGATAACTGCCTTGTACTTCTGTTAAAAACATGGGCTTCCTGGCTCTTATGCCAGGAACTTCCTAGTTTTTATGCATCTTGCCAGGCTTTCCCTGTTTAATTTATTTTTTTAAAGTTCAAAGAAGAAAAAATATTAACGAAGAATATAATTATTTAAAATTAAACATTTATGTCTTATTTATACCCTTTATAAAAAGCATCTTACTAGACACTACCTTCTCCATTTTTCCTTTTAATGAGCTTTTATCAAAAAAAAAGCTCTAAGTCTTACCGGTAGAAAAAGAAGCATGATCTAAGGGAATCATAACTACATTATAACTTAGAATGAATATATTAATGA
Organism: Cephalopterus ornatus; assembly: GCA_013396775.1. Lineage (NCBI taxonomy): Eukaryota > Metazoa > Chordata > Aves > Passeriformes > Cotingidae > Cephalopterus > Cephalopterus ornatus. The sequence goes on from VZRE01018165.1 coordinate 5,346, forward strand.
CTGTCCATTTTCTTCTATGAACTGTAATATATTTTAGTTATTAACTGAGGTCATCTGTGCAAAAGCCTGCAATCTTGAGTCCTTGTTGATTCCATCAAAAAGAAGTTTTAAAATTAACTTGTATGTCTGGGTAGATCTGAATAAAACCAAGAGGATTTCTGGTAACTGTATGATCTTTGACAAAACATCATTTTGCAGATTATGCGGCTTTTAAAACATTGCAAAGTCAGAAGCACAATAACAATTAAAATAGTGAAGCATTGGCTTAATGCCATGATTAATTATTATATACTTTCAGATATACGAACATTTTCTAAAACATCCTTTCAGTAGTATTAATTTTTAAAGTAATCAGAATTTTACAGGAAATAGTATTAGCAATAAAAAAAAATGGCATTAATGCCATTTTAGTCCCTTGCTTTTTGATACAATCAGCAGGATAGCAATTACTGAATGGCATTAACAGAATTTCTTTAAATATTTGATTCCATTTGGACACTGAACCTGTCCACAGGAGTTCAGTTGAACAAGATTATAGGTTTTCTACATTGCAATTTACAGTTACATTCAGATGCAATGTTCTGCTGTTGAGCTGCTGCTAAGGAGAATAGCAAATATTCTGAGAAAGAATTGATGTATTAATTTTATTAATTAGGAAATTAATTATGTCTTCAACTATTTATTGAATGCAGCTTGTAATAGAATAATTCTATGATTTGCAGAACTCATTTTTAACCTCTGCAAGACAAAAAAAACCCAATTCCCCAAAACATTCAAACATTAAACTTTTGATCTGAAACTCTGAAATACGAAATTGAAATGAAATTACTGTCTCCAGAGATACAGTGCATGGTTAAACAAAGGAAATACCAATTATTACATATCTTTATTTGATTTTTGACACAAATATCTATTTTGGTATATCAATTATTGTTTTACTTCGGTTATTGCTAAAGATTAGGAGTCCAGAAAATGTTAGACTGATACATATCAAATGTGAGCTTTCTGGTGGTAGTACATCTTTAAAAAGTATTATCATCAAATAACCCTGTAATCTAGAAAAAATATATGAAACTAAACATGACAGACTTACTTTGGAAGAGAAATGTCAAAACCCTGTGCTAGAGCTCAGGATATTTCCAAATGACATCTTGCAACAAAGAAGACATTCTGCCCCTGCTTCTCTAGATCAAAAGGAAACATCATTCTACCTGAAATCATGTCCTACAGGTGGTTTATTTGAAAACTTGTTCTCTATTCCTTCCTTAATGTATGGTATAGCTTAACAAACTGCTTAAACAATGCATGCCAAGTGCACCAGTAGGAAAAACTATGATAGCACATGAGAGAAAGGAGCATTATCAGTAGCCACTACTCAAGAGAAATGCCAAATATTAAGGAATTCTGGACAAAGAGTTTTCTTTAAGATCTTATTAATAATTCACACATAAAAATTAATTAGTGCTCAACAGGTACTAGGTAACTTTATCTTTGAACTTGTGTAATAAAGGCTGCCAAAGGCCCATCAGCTGAAAGTATCACAAAAAGAAAGTATCTTCTCATATTGTCGAATCACAGCAGAATAGTAAACCATCAATATGATATAGCTTTGAAAAGGCAAAACTGATTATAGGATACATCAGTAACTATAAAATACCCCAGGTTTAAAGAGACCTCAAAGACCGTCTGGTCCAAGATTTCACGGGAAAGGAGCCTAGATTACAAATAAAATATGAATGCTGATGCACAAATAAACTCATATTCCATCTACAATCATAACCATGTGCTTTCAAGAAAGGTCAATTCATATTGATTCAAGTTGAGAAAGAAATCTTTTAAATGATCAAGGGAATAAATAATGATTTCAACAGCAAAAGAATAAAATCTTGGTTTATATTGTGCGAAACACACGGACAAAATTTTTACAGGTAGTGTTAGCAATTGATAAAACTACTAGTACAGCACGAAGGAGCTCTATCAAGCAGTAAAATGCTGGAATGGACTCAATAATCCCAGACACTCTTCTGGTGTTGATAACCATGCTCCTGACGCCATGTCCCTGAAAATTAAGCCTCAGATGCTGCTCCTCAGACTTTTCCTCTTCTGTCAGTCACAATGATGCCAGAGTAATGAGTCTTTATTGATACACCCCGACCTTCTTCTACCATTCTTGCATATTATTGCCTATCTAAAAGTGAGACAGCTGACTACGCTGCACAGTCCATATTTTTCATCACTGTATTCAGTTATTTGAAAACTGTGATATAAATAAACACACTGCAACACACTATTAATTAAATTAAACCTTCATTCATTATTTATGGTTTTGAGGATTTAGTTGACTAACATTTCAAAACAGACTTGGTTAGATCTAGTCTTTCCTCAGAGTCAAGACTTTAAGATCATCCTATTCTCATTCAGGTTACCTGCAGAATGTTAAGGTCAGTACTACTGAAATCAGTTTTGGAAAGAATTCCCCCTTTTTCTTTGTTTCTCAGATATTTTATCATTGTCTTACAAACATATAAAGCCTTTGTTACTTTTCTCAACCTTTCATCACTTGAAAGTGATAGTCTGACACCAATATCTACACTAAAATCAATCATAACATTATTGATTTTACCAAAAAGGGCAAGTTGAACCATAGCCATAAACATCAGTAACATTTATTTTTGGCAATATTGTCATATTAAGGTTCAAACATGAATCTGCGGCTATCATAGAGTTTGCTAATTTTTAGTGAGTCACTCATAGTAACTGACACTCACACTGCTTATGAGAATTAGACCCAAAATCTAGATTATCAATCTTTTTCTGATAGTATCATTCTAAACAATGTATTAATGCAATGGCTTTTAATTTACCGTGCAAGTCACGAAGACACATGCGCTAGGATAAGAAACTAATAAAAACCAAATTGGTAAGGAAAAGCTGCATACCAGAGCTGCCATGGCCCAGCCAGTTTTGTTGTAGATGAACTCTAAATTATTTCTTCGTAGATACAACAAGCCACCAACAAGAGATACCAGAAGAGCCAGTGCAATTGTACCAGAATAGTTAGGAGGCCTGAACACTCTAATCTGGAAAAGATAAATGCAAATACAGACTGTAAGAAATGCACACATATAGATCATCTTCCATATAGATAAATATAGAACATCTGAAATCCGGTTTCAAAGTTAGCAAGACTAATCCCTAAATAAATAAGAAAAAATAGTACTTCCTTTAATAAACATATAATATGAAAAATCTTCATGCATAATTTTGAACTTGTCAACTCCAAAACATTATTTCTTCAACAGATTTGCAGGTTGTATCTGAATTAGAAGCAGCTACATTCAAATCTATTTGTTTTGTACATAGTCTTGCAAAGCACATTTTACTTCTTAACAGCTAATTATCACTGCTTGTTTTCATCCAGAATAAGACTACATGAAATTTAACAAAGCAAGAATGGAATATAATCTGCAAACTGCAGAATTTACCATAAATACCATGAATGTTATTTGTTTAATGTGTTCTAGAACCTTCACGTGACAAAAAAAAATTTAAGGAAAGATGGAATTTGTCATCGACCTGTCTCAGACTACAAAGATACATCTGGTTTCAACTTCTAAAATGTTGAAAGACTTACATGAACATCTGTTCTGTCAGCTATCCATTTAGCTAGCTGCTCAGCTGCAAATCCAATTCTCTGCAGGTCAAATGTGTCAGCTCTCTTGGGTTTACCTTTTGGAGGAAAATGCATGAAAGTCGGAGCAGAGTTCATATTCAACTAGAAAACCAGGAAAAACAGCAGGAAAAATAATTAGTAACTCTATCCTCAAAATACAACACAGTATCCTCAATAATGCAAGCCTAATTAGCACAAAAATATTATTTGCCTCCATTGATTACATTTTTAATACATTGTCATGTATAGTCCTCCAAAAAGAATGCTCAGAATATTCCCTCCAGTAGATTCTTCAGGATGTTTAATTATTCAGAGTATTTCACCTGCAAGCTTTTCTGAGTAGGAGTATCTTTTGCTTTAAAGTTTTCACATGCTGTAAGAACTTTCCTGTAATTGGTAAAACAGAGACCTGCACTCATCCAATCTATTAAAGTACATCAGGGAGACATTCTAAAGGGGTAAAGCTTGACATTGTTTCCCTTGCCCAGCTCTCACGAATCCAAAGTTAACCAAACTATTCATCTAGCCTTCTACTGGCTGCAGGACCGACTAACCACGAGTGACTAGTCTTTTTTGAATCCAGAAAGGCCTAGATAACTAGTATTGACTACATAACTTCCCCTAGAAACTCTTAATTCATGTGTTGATGTCACTGGAACCAGGATATATAAAAAAATCTCAAAAGTGATAAACAGATTTACGTTTACATCTGCCACTTGAAATTTTGACTTCAACTCTGGTAGGTGGTAGAGGAAAATACAATTTTACTATATAAAATTCCTCCATATTCAGGACACTTTAGAAATAGTGCAATAAGGCACTTTAGAAAATGAAAATGCAAATAAACAAAATCAGGGGAAATACTTAAAGTTGATGCAATATGGAGGTCTTTAAATAAAAAAGGCAGAGTAAGCCTTTTTGTTTCATTCCTGCAAAATGAATTTTATATCACGTTACCAAAACTTAACCTTTAATCAAGTACAGAACTAAATTTTTCAGCAGAAATTACTAACTATTTAAACATTTTTAATCTAAGCAAAAAAATAGTCCTCTTCTTTATTGAGCTGTTTTGGAAATAAAAAATATCCCAAGATAAAGAAACATGCTGAGATGCAGAAACCTTCTGGCATTGTACAGAGTTTGGGGGCAGTTGGTCTGGAACTACTCTACCATTTCTCTGTAAACATAGCAAAAGCTAAAAAAAGCAAATCACATTACCTTTTGAGTTTTTTTGCTATGGCATCGGTACTACACGACTTGTTCATACACATAAATGTATGGTCAGAATTTCCCCCAAATCCACCTTAAAACAGTCATTAGTACAATGTATTCTTAACACTGCATCTCTAAAACCGGCAGAAACCTTACATATTTACGTTTAATTTCATCTACATGTAAACATGGCTTTAAATGCATAACATTCAAAATAAACCAGAATCTGTGTCCTGTTACACAAGGAATAAGTTGAATTGGACTATTCCAACAAGGAATAAGTTCTATTAGACTACTGATTGGCTTAAGGCCAGATCAAACAACATATTTTGTATTATTATAATCACATAGGTTACAAAAATACAAATTTTTGTAAAGCAAATCTTTAATTTGTAAAGCAAAATCTTAAGCCACTAATAACCATTCTTCACACAATACATTCTAATATTTCAACTGGAAGTAAAAATATTTATTAAAAACAGCAATTAAACTTTTTAAATTAAGTATTTTAAAAATAAATATTAATCTTTTCCCCTGAACATTTTAAATCACACACTTCAGCAAAAGGTGTTTAAAATATATGGAGAACTTCAAAGCTTTTCACTTCTCTTAATCTGCATTTTTAGCTTCAATCAATGGATAAATATCAAAGAAAGTCATGTCAGTATTTAGTGTTAATTTTCAAGGGATGCATTTTGCCTTGACTACTCAGTTTAAAAGGAGAAACTATTCTCCAACAGCTGATTTTTCACTCTTCATAGCCAATATATACAATGTAAACCATCCTCTTCTCTTTTCCCTGAAGAGCTTCCAGGCTAATTCAAATATTATAGAAGTTGAAGAATATCGTATCACATAAAAGCAATTAAAAGGCTCTTTTAGTTCAGAGCTTTTTACCTCTAAAGAGAAAATAAAGGAAATCTTTAAAGGCAAGTGTTATTTGCAATGTTCTTCATACTAAAAAATTACATTAACAATTGTTTGGAAAAAATGCACATGTATAATGTAATCTATAAATAAAGATTATAAACTACACTTGGAAAAACTAGAAATTGTTATCGGTAGAACTTGTCTTTGTTAGTGTCATAGAAACTGCAGTTTTTTTAACCAGGAGGAAATAGTATACAAAACAAAGAGGTAGACATCTACATACAGAAAATAATTTGTCTTGCATTACTTGGCAAATCAATGTGTAGTCCTAAAAATTAACAATGCTTTACAGTGTCCAACATTTACCTGTTGAAAAACATCTGCCCCTTCATCATAATCCACTATTGTGAAAAACAGTTTGTTTGAAAAAGCAGATGAATAGCGCCATGAATTAGCCAGTACTTGATATTCTTCATTAGCTTGCCTGTTAAGGAAAAGAAACAAATGTATATCCACGTGGCATTCACTGGCAAAAAATATGCTACAACCAGCTGCAACAGTTAGATAAATTACATTTTCAGTATCATTCTCAACACTCATATTATCAATTAAAAGGTTTCAGGTAGTTATGCAACTCTTTGCTTCAAATTTGTCTTCTCCAAAATTATTAAATGCGTTAAGTTAAACTATACCAGAGAAATTCCGAGATGATATTAAGAAAAAATAATGTTTTCCATATTTAAAAGTCTCAAAAAACAGGAGTGGTCTGAGTGTCAAGTGTAATGAAAATCTGCTAACAGATCCATACAAGCAAATGCCTATGTTGCCCTTGATTACAATATCAGGATTTACTTGATGGAAACAGCTACAAATAAGGAATTCTGAAACCAGTGGACAAATAACACAGAATTGTGAAAGTAGTAGTCTTCCTAAAACAGCAGAGCCATAAAAAGAGAGCCAAAGAAACTGCTAAGCACTTGGAAAATTATCCTAATCAAATAAACAGTAGGCTTGTAAGTAGCATAATAAACTCCAGATTATTTCTCTAAATCTTATTTTAAAAGTGATAATTTTGTAGAACATACAGGATTAAGTATCAACACTACAAGGTGATTGCTACTATTCAAATATGTCAGAAAGCCTCCTCTTGGCTTTACTCATAGGTCTATAATCAGGCCAGATTTTCTTGAGGTTTTGCTTGTTCACTTGTTCACTTTAAATAAAAATTTAAAACCCCAAAACAAACAAACAAAACCCCCAAAAACCAAATAAAACCCCACCACAATAAATCCAAAACATAATAAACAAACGAAAGCTCCCCAAACAAGCAAAAGAACAAACCAAAAAACTTTGCCCTGATTTCACTAAAAGGAAAGGAAAGGTAATTAATTCCAAGAGAATAATCCTGGGATCTTTATCTGCAGAGACATTCTATAAATACACGGAAACATAAAACCACAGATTCTTCAATAGGACAAATCTATACCAACAAAGAAATACACTGTACATGAAAAAACCCAAAAATCTAAGAGTTAAAATGAAAATTCATGACCTTTTACTCCCACAAAGAATAACTAACATGAAGCACAATAAAACTCAACTTTCAACCTTACTACCTGACTTAGTAAAATTTGCTGCTTAACACCCTGACTCAACAGGCAGTTTGCAATTTAAAAAAAAAAAGAAGAGATTTACTCATTAGTTGGTTGTTTCTAGAAACAGATATCACTAAGCGGGCTAACATATTCACTGTCATCCTGAAGAGGGCAGTCAGACAACATCAAAGGAATGCTTCAAAATCTTAAGCAATATCTGTAGTGCATTTTTCTGATAAGCCTGCTATATTAAAGCTGAACCATCTTTATTATAGGAACAAGATAAAAATCACTTCATCTTGATGCTATCATTCTTCTTCGTCTACCTTTCACTTATGATGAAACAGTATTTCTGGGAAATTCAAATACTCCACTTATGCCCCCATTATTTGAGAGGACTCTTATTCCTGCTGATCTCAATGCATTTTGCATCTTCGAACTATTTTGAATTAGTATAATAGATACAATGTATAATTTTTCAAAAGGTTGCCTTTAGATTTTCTGTATTAGAGTCAAAGCGAAATTTCATCCTCACACTGAAAATAACAATTCTGTAATGCATCTTCATAGCAGCTCTTGAAGGGTGTGGAGAAGTAAGAGTGAAACAAAGAGTGGCAGGAATACAAAGTTAAAGGATTACCACATACAGAACTCAAGATCATTCTACACTATATAATTTCCAATTGATACAATGATGATACAATCACATTAATAACTGTCTGTAGCATTGGTTCATTTCTTTTCAGACTCAATAACAGTAAAAAGCACAAGTACTTGACTGAAAAAAATTCTGTCTTCAATTAACAGCAGACAATATCAACTCTGTCACTTTTTATCTACCTAGCTCTGTAATTAGTTCATACCCATTTTATCAGTATATTTCTATGAAGCAATTTTAATTATACAAAATTGCTATAATAATTATATGAAATACTATAAAGGCATAAAGCAAAGTACATTTGGTTTGAACTCATCAGAATAATATATTAGCACTGCTCTTGTTTGCTTGACAGGATTTTTTGATATATGGAGAACATCTGAATGCTACTGCTATTATAGTCACCTCTCAAGAATTTCACTATACCAGCAACACAGGAACTAGCAATAACAACAGTAATATTGACCAGCTATCAAAAAATAGTGGCTAGATCAAAGGGAATGCTACTATTAGATTTACTCAGAAAATTCAATATACTGGAAAGTAAGCTGCTAAGCAAACGCTCTACAAAAATTCTTCCATTACGCAAGAGGTGCTCATGAAATATTAAAAGTTTTATTTAAATAGATTAATTATGTGGGTGTCTATGGCAGTTAATCAGATTTGTATAGCTTGAGCTATATTTAATGAGATTAATTTTATTCTATTAGTCTGACATTATAGTAAGGAAAACACAAATGGGATATTAGGAAGAGAATAAGAGTGTGGAATTATTTGACAAAGAAAGCAGTAAAGCATTATTTTCTGGCACACTATGGGCTGTACAAAATACTTACATATGTACAGGTGGCACCGAATGCACTACAAGGTCACCTACCTGTTCTTATCCATCTGTTTAAAGTAAACTGCGAACAATGCTACAATTTACATCCACAACAACTTTTGGCTTTTATTTCAAGGGGTGTTTCCAAAACTAAAACAAGGGGTTAAATGCATATTTTGATGTCTTCTCAGTGTCAAGAAGACAAATTCAGAATGCTTATTTGACTTTAATTTTGTTTAGGGTGAGTCATGATGTCTTCATGAAAAGCACTGAAAAATCTACAAATGTGTCCAGAAAATTTACCACGCATAATAGAGTGTATGGACACTAGTTGAAAACTACACTGGTTTTGCAATTTAGATATCTATAAAAGGGGAAAGCAAGCTAAAATCCATGCTATTCTATTTACAGCATCCCATGAAATTTTCAATATTCTACAGACGAAAAGAAGCTATTTTGTGTAAGTTGCAAACTAAAAAAATAAAGAATTGAGATCACAGGAAGAATAAGGAATTTCTTATGATCCAAGTAGAAAACTACTGCCTTGTTAAACAGGAGTCATCAGTACTTCTATCAAGATCCTGAAGTACACAGGAAAAGCAATTGCTTAACTTTCAACAGCTCCTTCCACATTTCCTGTTCCTTTAGTGAACAAAAGTTCAAATCACAGTTCCTTCTCACTACATTTAAGAGACCTGTCAATGATTTTTCTCACTACCTGTTCTTGATCAAGTGGCAAAAAAAAAACCAAACCAGAAAGACAGAAGATCCTGTTTCTTCTTTCCGATGATGCCTCCTTGACTGTCACAATTCTTTCTGCTGTTGACCTAATCTTGGATCGGCTACTTGAAAATATATCTCTGTTCTGAGATATCTTTTTTAGCAGAGAAACCAACAGAATCCCTTTTTTCAGATCTAAAAAAATCACCTCTCGGAGGTCTCATTTATAGCATAGATGTTAATAAAAGCATGAGGAATCTCTTATCTCATATATTTTGCTATTTCCTTCCATGCACTGAGTTAACAGCAGAAGACAGCTACATTCAGAGACCTTTATGAAACACATACTACAACATTAAGCTCAAAACTTAAAAATACACAAACTGTATGTTGAATTATAATTAAACTTTTAGATAAACCTTTAAGAAGGAATAGCTTAAGCAGTTAACTTTGAGCCCATTCTGCAGCAGGCTTTCTTCAGCAACTACAAGCTTGTTCCAAAAGATGCCATTAATAATTTCCGACAGAATTCAATCTTGTCACTCAAACTAAACCAAAGTAGTCTCTAGAAAACACGTGTCACATCTGCAAAATTGAACAATCTCCCCAATATTCAACACACTTTTAAATATAATCTACATGTATATTTATACACACACATGTATTTATACATACACACACAAAACTTCAGTTAATGGGAGTAATCATTGCTCCTTTCAATATGACAAAACTTTCGACACTTTTAAAAATGCAATAGTCTGGTCAACATGAATTAAAAAAATTACTGGCTACCCAAACTTCTCTGCATTACCAGCCAGTTCCATCTTTCTTCTTCATAAATACTCTTTGCATAGTCTTCGCAAAACTGTGTTTTCCAAGAATCTGGAAGCAGGTTTGTTACTTCCACTGTAAAATACTATTAAACATCGCCTAGAACTGAAACAAAACAGTTTTCAGCTAGTGCAGTCTACAAGTTTGTCTTTGCAAGTGGTCATCTGCCATTACTATAGTCTTTCTCTGTTGCATTTCCCCATTTGTCACCTGATCATTTATGATGCTAATTCTAGGCTTCAATCCTGGTTTGCTATAATTCAAACAGGCTCATTTACCTTTTTAAAGGAAACACTTGGAATTCACAGGCATAAACAAGCATAGTGGAAAGTATGCAAACAAAAAATCACAAAGAGATGCACTTGTCTAATTTACATATTTTAACCATTATCTTATAAGAAACGAGTGGCACAGGTCAACGTATAGAGCCTATCCACTGAAATTCAGCATCTTTAGCCTCTACTCTGATCTGTTCAAGGAACACTAAGGAAAAAAAAATCAACACAAAATATGCACCTTTTTGTGATGGGCTTCAGCTGTTAAGGAAAAGCTCAAGTGATCAGTTTTATTTTTCTGACCCAAATATCCCTTTCTAAATGAACACACCCCAGAAATGAGTTTGCAAAATAAACCAGACAAAAATGTGAACTGTTTGGCGACAAACAAGACGTCTCTGATATGCACCTGTACTCAAAGCAGAGATGGTTGCTTCTGCCAGTCAGATGAGAGAAGCAGAGCTTGGAAAGTAAAATAAAAGACCTTATATAATTTGCTTATGGAGTTGTCAGATGGTACAGCAACAAACAAAAAAGAATGAGTTAATTATAAGAATGAAAGATGCAAAGGAGCAGTCAGCACCATCAGGATAGAGCTATCCATGAGCAGCTGAAAAATCAAGTGGAGCCCAGGGTCACCAAAGTCTGTTTGGTAAAAATGTGCTGATTAGGAAAATGTGGTGAGAATAAAATGAGGGAGCAGACTGCAAGACACAAGAAGATGAAAAGCACAGAAGCTGGAAGCAAATTTTCACCCAAAGATGCATTCAAGTCAATCTAGAAGTTATCATTTGCCTGTATGCAATACAAAGTACAGGCTGAGAAACAGTCTCCTCATCTCTGTGAAGATACTATTGTCAGAATGAACGTTCTCTTTTCCTCCTTACATGCAATAGTAATTTTTCCTTTAGTAGTGTAACTGATGTGGGTAGTGGAGATAAACTATCTAGTTGAGTGAAGACCTAAACACCAAGGGAAAAAGGTAGCTGGTCTTATATCCTGAATCATCACTGTTCAGAGTTAGATTGTTTCTGACTGCTCATCCAAACTGATTCATCATCACAATGCATCAAGGGGCCCTTTAGGATCTGTTTCCAATGTGGGGTTGCAGAGTATATGCACCAAGAACTGTGATAACAGGTAAAGTCAATTAAGACTAACCAAGTTTAATTTCCTGGAACTAAAACAGTTTAATTAAATGCATTTCCAAACATGCATAGAAAAAAATCCTTCATCTTAAGTCATTAGAAACACGTTCAACCTCCATTTGAGAGCACATTGGTTATCTAATCTGTATTGTTACTTCATCTCCAAACACCAGCCATGTCATATTGAACTTAAATAACTGTATCAACAGAAAAGCTGACATTTATGCTATCACTAACACAATTGTGAAGGCATCAGATGGCTTTCAATACTGTTTTGGATCAGTACATTGAACCTTGTTTGTTGTTTAAACTTGTTAGATGAAAAATCTTTAAATTCTGCTTTAGGATAAATACAAAATTTCCTTGAAAAAAGTCTAGAGGTATGACTAGAGGCTCTACTAACATGTACGCAGAGCTGCTGGTTTTCAGAAGCCTTCATGTATTAGGACTAGATTGATTCAGACAAGATTGACTGAAAGTTTATTTTTTACATACCAAAGCCTTATCCAAGTATCTAGAGTTCCAAGGAATTCTTTGTAAGTGGCATTTTAAAAGTAAGTTGATAAGATTTCCATATACTTTCACAAATCACGTGATTTATGTGATTGATGCTATAACATCTTCCTTGCTGCACAAAGAAAATTACATTCTCCGAGACATATTTGGTCAGCTTTGCACATGTACGTCTTTGATATATGGACAAGTGAACTCAACCAAGTTCTATTCAAAATCTGGAACTTTTCCAGCATTAAAAAGGGTAGGAGGTTGCAGGAGGGGAGAATCCTTCCTTCATACCTTCTAGACAACGTCCAAGCTACAGCACTTCTCAGCAATGCACAGGCACGATAGTCCTCTGTCCAGTAGAGAACATAGATCACCAAACTGACTGCATTCACTTGGAAGGAATTCCAAAAGTGACACCAATCTTTTGAATGCAGGAAGCTACCTCTCCATGAATGCCACAATCATTCAAAAGATGAGCCAGAATAGTCATACTGATTTTACTACAAGCAGGGGTTCCTCTTAACTACAAACATTTTAAATATAACCAAACGCAAAATCAGATACACAAAGGATATAGGGGGTTTTTTTAACAAGACAGGACACACATGATCTCTTCTGGCCTCAAATGTGCTCATCTACAATGGCTTGCTCTAATAACCATTAGTTTTCACCGCTCTTCTCTAGAGGAGGACCACATTTCCTACTCTTGGTATTTATCTTTTTATCTTGTTATTTATTGCTCCTCCTCTTTTTGTTTATCTTTCTATGTATAATGCTGTGTTTTTCATGCTTAGAATTTGACATAGCCAATATTCAACAGCCACACACAAACATTTTTTTTTCACCTTTTGAAAATACTGTGCACATGTTCTTTATTAACTGGACATTTAGAAGAGACAAAACACAGAAATGTCAAATCTAAGCACCAAAAGAAAACAACAAAAACTTTTATTTTTTTTGTAGATAGGCCTGTGATGCATAAACTAACAAGGCTCAATTTTTAGGGGGACAAAAAAAGTTCTAATTCTTGTGACAAAGTTATTCAAAGTCAAAGATTTCAGTCTGTGTGTTTTTTCATATCTGAAATATGACATTGATTTTTTTTTTTTGTATGCAATTGTTCTGAAAATATTTTGACAAGTAGCAGTTAACTTAAATCTTGGACAAAAGCATCTTCACAGAACATTACAGATTAAGTTAAAAAATCTATTTTTCCTTTAGGTAAAGTGGCTAGTGAATAGCTAACAATCAAGTAATGCACGCATTTAAGTTCTCTATATACTTCCAGCACTCCTGTCCACTAATTAGGCATTGATTTGAACATGTCGATTTTCCTGATAATGGTTTTACGCGCAGTACGATCAACCTCACTAAATTCCTTTTATTTCCCATGAACAAGTGGATTGCAACTTCACATTTATTTAAACAAACCCAAATGAACGTAGTATGCTGATTTTTCCTTTATTTTATGCTTAAAGATTTTCAGTTGCTTCTGTACATAGATGTCTAGTCTGGCCTATTACAAGTAAAATTTACAGGCTCTTTTTCAGTACAATAAACAATATGCAGTTGCAAGCAAACTTCTTTTTAAAAAAAAGCAGTATTTATATTGTTTTCACATGCCCTACAAAGAATACAATGACCCTTATAAAGCTGAACTTGGTGCATCTCCTGAAGCTTTATCCACTGATAAGAAAATAAGGAATGATTTAAAACAATATGGTAAATTTTCAATTTCTATTTCCTCTCCTAAAGTTGAACCCTGGCAACATGAAGAAATAACAGCAACCACAGCGCTGAACTAAAAATTCATTTGACTTAAGAATATTGGAAAGCTTCTGTACCTAATCCTTCACAGGTCATATGTGGAGACTGAACTCATGGAAAGGCAATTTCTACACTCTCCTTCAAAACTGACCAACAGACTTCAATGACAGAAAATTAATCTATTAAAAAAAAATCCAATAAAAACCATATACAACTACAGATACACAAGTTTCTGTTGTAAATGTCCCATTCCAACACATCAGAAATCTAACAAGCTGCTATGTTTACCAGCTCTGTATATAGATTAAAATGCACCTGTTTAAAACCAAGAAATAATATTTCTTAATATACAGCTTACATATTTCATAGTTCTACAGAGTATTTTATTGCCTATTTAAATACTGTTTAGAGCTCCCTGCACAATAATCCAATCTATTACTAAACACAATAATTTCTAATGCATATTTTGGCCGAAGAAGGTTTTATTAGCACAGTTTCTGATTAAGTAAGGTAATTAAGTGCATGACTACCTTTCAGTCCCTTGGCCTTACTTGCCTATCATTAGTAATTTTTGGATTAACTTATTGAGCTAGGAACTTGCACAGAAAGATCTTCAACTTAGAAGAATACCAGAGCCACTCTAATACATATTCCAAATGGAGCCACCAGAACATACCCAAGTGCAGCGCCAGAAAGTATTCCACAATAAGCATGGCTTTGTGGAAAAACGTGCTTGCACATAAGAACTGTCCAAAGCTGTGAAATCACAGGGTAAGTTACATCTGCATCAGAGCCTTTGACATCTCTTACTGAAGAAATCAGTGAAGTGCCATATTATTATATGGTAATGAACCACCTCTGTCACGCAATGTCTTTGGAAAGACCACGGTCAACTGATAATAAAATAAAACTGATTTCTTAAAGAGAAAGTCTTCCTTAGTTGTGTACGTTTTATTCAACTGTAATTTAAAGAAAGAAACAAAAACTTGGCAGAATCCTAAAATTTGACATCTAGATTAAATGACAGTTGAAAAGATGCTGTAACAAGCACATGAGCCTGTTGAATAGTGTGCATCTATCGCATGCAAAGAACAACCCTACTCAGTGTATTGCACATTGATTCAAATGTTCACTTGAAGGCTGGTGAGGAAGATGAGAAAGATCAGTCAGGTATAAGTTACCTGCAAACAGAGCACTGTCGCTGCGGCTGGAGAGCAGTGAACATCACTATGACAGAGTAGTTACGAGGTGGAGCCTTCACAAACCTTCGGAATTTGTCTCCATTCATGCGGATGACTGAACGCCTTGAGCTCCACTCCATCAGCTGTTCCACTTTCTCAGCCAAAAGATTCTGTAATTGAGGACAAGGATGAGGAATGTTTAAGCTTAAAGTTTAAGTGCTTTGTACTTCTATTCTGCCTTTTCACCCTCAGAGCTTATATGGACTTAAGCTGGAGGTTATATAGTTATATGGTTATATTTATAGGTTATACATATATAGCAAAAGTTAGCTTATAGCACAATTTAGTCTTTCATGTAGACAGGGAAATTTTAAGTATTTAAAAAATAACTCCATATGGTCTTAAACAAAAAGGATCCATGAAATCAAACAGGCTGCTAACAAAGGCAAAGGAGTAGAGTAAGGTTGACTGGCTTTATACAAGTCACCAGTACAGCAATCATTTAATTTCCACTTTAAAAAAATTGAAGTTTTAGAAAATGCAGCATTATGTTATATTTATTCTATTTAGTAAAAATCTGAGAAGATATTGTCAGTCATTCAAGTATAAAGATGAAAGAAAATTGTACCTACAGAGAGAGAAATAGTTACTATATTCAGAATTTCCTACAAATAGGTATCATACTGAATTTAAATTAATACAAGTTTTGTATTTTGCTACAGACAGGACTGCACTGTCACATAAACCCATTTAGGTAAATTCTTTATGATATCAACATTTTGAGCTCCTTTCAAGATTAAGAATCCCAAAATATGTTGACTGAAGTACCATTGTATAAGAAAGAAAAACCCCTGCCTGTGTGTTGCTTTTCTTTTCCTTGAAAGCATTCCATGACATGAATGATTTAAAAGCAAGCTATGAGACATATTAGAAGACAATCTTCTTTATCAAACTATTCCTATGAAAATCTATTTAGAATTTTTTTTTAAATCAAGTAAGCCTGATGTCACACACGCTCAGCAGAAACTGTTTTGTTTCCTAAGTTACCCAGGTCCAGTGAAGTCGCACTGACCGGTGGATTGCTACATATCGGGATCAATGCATTAATCTATCTTGTTTTATATCATCTGTTCCCTACTCAGAGACACTGTGGAAGCTGCTCATATCAAATAAGGATTCAAAAAAGCATGGAGAAAACTAGAATGTTACAAGTCAGAAGCTGAGCACTGAAAGAAGGTGGGAAGGACAGAAAAGGGGCAGACAGACAGGAACAGAAAAAGAAGAAGACGCACAAAACAAAAGGGAAACTAAGTTCAAAAAATTTGAAGATGTCAGACCTCTGTTAAAATACACAAATTAGTGAAAGGGTTTACAAACTGATGAGGCTCCACTGTGGAGGGGAAGAATAAACTAGCTTAAAAAACATATTGAAATGGGAACACTGAGAAAAGAGAATACAATGAGAGGAAAGGCAAGGATAAAACTCAAATACCGTGTAAGAAAAACTGAGAAAGGAGACAAGGTGGTTTTTCTAGGACTTTCTTTAAAAAAAGGAATGAAATAGAAAAATTAGGTCATCTAGTAACATTTTGACAAATCGGTAACGCTATAAATAAGAGTAGAGATAGATAAATGAGGGGAAGGGAAGGAGTGAACTGCAAGGATCAAGAAAAATTACATTTTGCCTGTCAGACCTTCCATCTTAAAAATTATCAGAGCTCCTTAGGCACAGGTCATCAGAAGGCTTGAGTCCAAAAGTTTTGATCAGTGTAAATCATGAACAGTTCCCAGAGCCACATTTAATCGGCCCCATAAAGCCTTTGAAAAAATCCTTTAGGGTTTCATTCCTTTTCTCACAATTTAGCTGACATTTGTTATCACAAATGTGAAAGAGAGATTACAACCCTGTTTATATAAACAAATCAATTAATACTATATTTTTTCTTCTGCTAAAAGACATTTGTAAGGTTTTCTTGAATTAGCAGTGTCTGAATTAAATCTTTGGTCATTTCAAAAGATTCACCACTTTTGCATCAGGCACTGCAGCTGCTAATGTACAATAAAACATAAGGAGCTAAAAAGGACGTGAACTAGTGTATCCAAAAGTTTTCATAACTGAAGCAAAAAGATAAATCAAAGAAAACTAATAAAAAGACATGGCTTCTATAATAGCACAGGAATGATGCACAATATCCTACTTGGTACAGAAAACCAGAGACTTTTCAGAACAGGTCTTATTCAGAGAAAAGAAATCCATGAAGTATCATTAAGAGTATGAAAACAAGAGCATGATCTTGACAGGAAAAAAAAAAAACCAGGAGAGGAAAAAATCCAGCTCTATTAGTGCTACACAATTTGTTTCTATAAAATAAACAGTTATATTGGAACTCTTACTCAGAGAATTCCCAAACCAAGTTTTACTTGGAAGCTTGTTGCCAATGAAAAAATTGCCTTGATTCTTTCAAATCCAACCATGCGCAATGTCACCTTTACAGAGCTCTTATGCAATACTCTGAAGTTCACAACCATTTGTATCTTTTGCTGTTGTTTTTTTCTAAATACACTAGGTAAAAAGCCATTAACTAAACTAACTTGTTTACTACACTAGGTAATCAAGCTAGTGCTTCAGGAATGTAGTCATTAGGTGCAATTTATATACTTGCTTCATTGCATTCTGAAGCAATCTACTCTTTTCAAATAAAAAGGCATTGAACAGATTGCAGATAATTGCTTACATCATAAAACGTTCTGCTATAGGCTACGCTTTCCTTAGGTAACTGACCACACTACAATATCCTACTTATTTTTTTCATACACTTTATTCCAGAAAGACTTCTTTTGCAGAGTAATTGATAGAAGAGAACTTGGAACTCACAGACCTAGAATCCACAGTGAAGTCTTTCTGATTCATAACTCTTTAGAGAGAGATGAAGGCCTGATATTGTTTTTGTCATTTACAAAATATTTTCACAACATATGCTGCTAAGTTAGCAGTTTTTTCCTGATTTCATTTAATAATGAAATCTAAGAAATAAATCTATTCTTAAATAAGTTTCCATTTTAGCCGTACATTTGATTTTTAAATTCAGTACCTGTCTTAAGGAAATACGGCACATTTCAAAATTCCAACTGTCTACTTTAACTGGATCAAAAAGGCACCTACTTTTAAGATACTACACTCAGAAAATTGGGCAGTCTGTTAAAAGAGGGGGGGAGCATGTTTTAAACATGCTGAAGCAGCAGAATAACCTTAAGGATTTCATAATTCAGATCGTAACTGATATTTTTATAAGAAAATATTTCTTTTTCACATAAAAGTGTACAAAAAAGAAAAAATACTGTTGAGTCAAAGTATGAGCTCTACCTCAGTCAAAAAATTTCTCCTGTGTAAAAGAGAGTGTTGAAAATTGAAGTAAGATTGACAGAAAACGTTTAGAGCCAAAAAGGAAAATTTTCCGTATTACTCTGATAAAAATAATCTATTAATATCCAGGAAAGTATTGCTAGAAAAGACAATGGTGTATCTTGTGGCAAATTGTTCTTGCCATGAAGATACTGAAAGTGAACATGTTCTCCAGTAGTTTGCTTCTATCATTTACCATCCAACTATACAAACCATACTTTAAACTGTCACCAAAGTGAATTCCCATTAGGATTCTAGACATTTACGCAAATTTTATTAACTCAACCTGTTTCCACTGTCTAGGGAAAAGTTTTCTGCCAGAGAAAATCTGGAAATAGGAGATAATGGCTAAATCTGACAAAACACATCTTGGGATGAGTGAGAGACATGAACAACATCCAGAAAACAAGGAACTATCCCATTTTTGCTCTAGTGTCTAATTTTCTGCTCCTTTACACAGTCTATACAAGTAAAGACCCTACATTTATTTAAACCTATTGGTTTACAGAATTCCTCTGAGTACTTATTAGCTTTACACCAATAACTCAATGGAACTGTTTCAGTTGAAACACTAGGAAAAAAAAACCCAAACAGACAACAAACCCCAGAAACCTAAATATGAAAAGGGAAATTCTTTCTTTATGAGGAAAACTCCAGGTTTGATGTTGCAAATAACTACAACAGAGTGAACAGATAACAGTCTACTGATAAAAACACAGAGAACTTTTATATCAATGGGTGACGAGGCAGCCATGTATCATTTATGTATTTTCAGTGGCTGATGCCCCAAGCAGAATAAAAGAACACTGATGATCTATGTGTGGAAACAACATGAATGCTAATTTTTGTAAAGCAAACAGAACTATAATATTCCTACACTACACTATTTTGTAACAAGTGAAAATTCAGGAATTTTCTTACCAAACAAGAAAAGCTGTTCATGTTTTAGAAAATGGGATTTCCCCATAAAGCAATCACCTACAAAAATTATTTTTGCTGCTGTCAAAAATACAGGCAAACTGTGACAAGTTATGAAACAGAAGATGCTGGCAGGCCAAGCTTCTGGCATCTACACCTGAAGCAATTCCCCATTAGAGATGGTTTCCCAATGATCCCCCATATCTCCTCTCTGCTTCTTAACCTAACAGAGCTTGTCATCTACAAACCTTCCCTTTCATACTCTGTGACCAGCAGATTAGCTACTCAAAACACAGCTTTATCTATTTGCTCTCCCAAGACACAGTGCCTACAAGACAAAGCATAAACAACAATAAGAACCACCCTGTATCCACACATTTCTGTCTCATTAACTGTTAATCTGCCTCGGCCAGATTTTCTAAATTTCTTTTGGTGTAAAGAAAACTGTCTTGCTGGGGGCAGGGAGTACCAAATAACACAAAACAAAATACCACCTGTATTTTCCTAAATGTTGCTTGCTCTGTCTGACATTTTCAAGACAAATCTCTTATTAAAAAAAAAAAAAATAAAATACTGTTAATTCAAATTTGTTGATCTGTGAAACACAAAATTATGGAAAAATAGCTGGAGTATGGGAAAGAGAAGATACTCCTTGGTTCTCAACGAAGTTTTATCAGATTTTCCATATCATATAAATATATTTTTGACAGGTTTACATTACTGAAATTGTATTTTGAATTAGTTGATGAAAATTCTGCTTGGTTCACTCAGCTGGATCAAATACGCAAGAAATGCTAGCTTTGTAAGCAATTATTTCAGGACAACACTCATTGTAAAAACAAACAAACAACAAACAACACAAGGTTGCACTGATAAGGCATGTAAAGCATCTTATAAATTTCTCAATCTGACGTATATAGCTTAAATTCCAATTTAACAGTCTCCTTTTTAGTCTTTAGTTACACGAAGAATAATAGTACAGAGAAACTAACTGTACTAATAAACACATTTCAGCAGCATGTTGTACAAATACTTAACTCCTCTAAAAATGTGTCTGATAAACACTCACAGATATGTAATTACTGACCACATTACAATAATGGAATTAACATTAGAAGTGTTCTTACAGGCACACATTCCTCTGTTGTTCCTTGTTCACCTGATGCCTGCATATAAATGTCATTTACACTACCAACATACCAGTACCCTTGAACCTATCAAAAATAGTTTTATCCTTTATAAAACTCAAACAATAACTGCATATACTCAGGTAATTTCATATAACATTTCCTACACACTAAAAAGGGCTAGATGGCTACTTTCCTGCACAAGCCTTCTAAAGAAGATTTCACACAGCTCATGGACTAGAAAGTGCTAAAAAGAAGGGTAATTTCTTTAATCTGTTCAGATCTTCACTCTTTTCTCTAAAAGTTCCGAGGCTATTCTGAAATCCAGAAAAAAAAAAAAAAAACACTTCCATCAAAGTTTATTCTTCTTCAAATTAAGGCATGCAGCATCAGCAGCTTCATCAAAAATATTTATTCCCTCTTTTGACCTTGTCTTTAAACAAGAATACAAACCAAGAGGCACGCCAAAGTTGCAATCTGTAATTTCTTGATTCACAACACTAGGTTCAATGAAGAAGTTCAAGATTAAGCATCTGAATATTCCAGTGAGCAACACATTTTTCTGCAGCAGAAATTAAGAGCATTTACATCAAATTCTGAAGGCATCAGAAGCATAGTACAAACTGTTCTACAACTCATAAGGTCATAAACTAATTCCATTGAGAATGGCTGTATCAGTACAGCAAATGTTTTCTTCTCTGTTCTCTTCAACAAAAGAAGAGCATGAGTTAAGGCAAACACTACTAGCCACTAACAAATACAGAAATCTGTTTGGATACTTTTTTCCCTTTCAGATTATTTATTTATTCAGATTATTTATTTATTTATTTACAAAAAGCCATTTCCTGAACATAACTGAGAAGCCATGTAAGTTGGCACAGTATGACTGACTTGATATTATGCTCCATTGACTCAAAGTCATTTCGCTGTGACTGAGGATTTGCTTTTTGGAATCCGACACCAATTTTCATCTTTATGTAAAACAGCCTACATTTTGTGGCACTAAGTCTAAAAATGTCCTTCTAAGGCTGAGTAGATAAAGCAAGAGAGAACTGAAAGTACTGAGGTTTGGTTTGGTTTTTTTTTTTTTAATTTTAGTCTATAAGTTGTTCTATTAGCAGTTTCAGAAAAATCTGGTTGATTTCTTATTACACAAAGGTGTCACTTTCTGAACATTGTAGAAGAAATTATTAATATTAATATTTTTTCCACCATAGAAAATGCAGGATAGAAAGTAACCTGCATAATGGTTTACAAAGATGTATGTTGTCCAGCCAATTTTACAAAGATCTTCAATTTCAATGGAATACAATCAAAAATTGACAGTTTATTTCAAAGTACAAGAAATTCATCCTGTTTTGTAATTAATACTTTTTAAAATTTTCACCCTTTGTCACAAGCTTTATGATAACTTACATTCATTAAAAAATAAAGTTCATCTAATTTAAATAAAGTCTGTAAAACCAACAGTATGAACTAGAGTAGGACTTTAGTACTGTAAACAAGCACACAACTTCCTTCGGGCAAGATAATCCCTACTGTACTGCATTAAATAAACACAAGTTAAACCATTTAAGTTCTATAGAAATTAGCCTAAGTAAGATGCCTTATACAACCATAGGCTTTTCCCTTATTGTTTTACTTTTTTTTTTTACAAGTGTAGAAGTAATTAAAAACATAATGAGAAATATCAAAAGGATGAGTTATGAATTAGGGAAAAGACTCTATAACAAAAGGACCAGCTAAATTTCAAAGTACATTTTGCTTAGGTCACCTTTACACTGGAAGGATATTAGTCTCAGGAGAGCATAATATAGGACATAGAGGATGACTCCAAGAGTACTTGTTATATACAAAGGCTAAAAAAGCTTCATTTATTCTCAGTGGAAAACATTTCAGGGTGACTTAGCAAAAACACTGCAAAAGTTCTTGATTAAAGATGGGAAAAAATCTTTAGCTAAATATTACAATTATGAACAAAAAGTTAAAAACTAATACCATTCTGCACATATATTTCAAGTCATTAAAATGATCAAACTTCTAATTCTAAATGACTGTATATTTTTTTCCATATTCAGAACCTTCAGATTACTGGGAAATGGACGCAGCCATACCCTTCAGAGTGCAAGTTTATGATTTTTAAGCAGATATTTCAAGGTAATTCTATGCACAATTATTATTTCACAAACTGAAATTCTTTCTAACTCCAGAAACACAACTCAAAGTTACAGATTATCAAGATGTGTGACACTAACTCATTCGGCCTGACATTTTCAAATATTTCTGTGTTTTAGGTAAAATCAAACTTAGCTAAGGCCACCTTTCAAACTAAGTGTTGTTTATATTGCCATTCTGAGTTTCTTGATTCCAAGATTTTTTTCCTTAAGATCAGCTTTCTGCAATAACCATCTCACATCACTCCGCAGCCTGGCTCAATCTACAGTGTAGAATTATGAATTAACTACTGAAAGCCGTTTGTGTACCTCTCCCTTGCTACAAAGAATATTGAATTCTCAGACATATTATTAACATTGTGTTTGTTTTTAAAAATAAAGTAACTTTTGATCCTATTCTTTTCGCTTCACTTCTTACCTGTTAGTTGAAATCAGCCGGCAGCCTTACTAAAACTTTCTAGATCATTTGAAGAAATAGTACTTGTCTACCAAAAGCAGAAGTTTGACACTACAGGGAGACACAAGCC
The DNA here is from genome assembly GCA_013396775.1 of Cephalopterus ornatus. NCBI lineage: Eukaryota > Metazoa > Chordata > Aves > Passeriformes > Cotingidae > Cephalopterus > Cephalopterus ornatus. The sequence goes on from VZRE01018165.1 coordinate 28,752, forward strand.
ATTTCTCCTTCTTTCTCTCTCATTCTGAAACAAGAGTCCACAGTGTCTGAAAATTTGAAAATGAGGTCTTTTTTTTTTTTTACTCTCAAGCATTATTTGTGAAGTTAAACGTTTGTACAAACAGTTCTATATAACCAACTGTTCTCTTTCAACTTTAATGCAAAGTATTTTGTTCAGCTGAATCTCTTTAACTAAGTGAACTGTTCAAGACATAGTGTTACAGAGCAAGCCATAAGAACCTGGTAATCCAGGATCAGTTGTTCATACACCAGTTTTGTACATACCAGAGCATGTAGCTCATGTACTTTCTATCTTGTGACAAGGCAATCAAGTACTTTCTGAAGTAAGATATCTAACTATGCACAAACTAATGTAAAAATTAAGAATTTTAAAAATAATAATCAAAAAGTTGCAGACAAAACCATTAATATTTACAGTGGAAAAAGTTATTACTACTACCAAAGGGACTGAAACATCTCCTAACTACCTACCACAGATAAAAGTTGCACTTCTTCCTTAAAATTCCAGATATTCTTTATGCTTTACCCATTAACCCAAGTACCCATTGGATTAAAATGCCTATGTACAAATACAGTAGAAAAGAAATAAATATTATGGAGAATATTATTACTATTCTCACTAAAAAAAAATTATAACTCCAGATTTGGCAGATGCAAGAGCTACCAGGATTAAAAACAACTGCAGATTTTCCTCCAAAAAAACAACCAAACAAAAGAAACAAACAAAACCCAGAACAAACAAATAAAGAAAAACACACAACCAAACAAAAAAACTTGCTTGCAGTCTGGGGAAACAGAGAACACGGAAACAGTCTCCCTAATAAGTTTACCTTTATGATGTGAAGGTCTTTAGTACAGCAGTTTCTCCCAAGCAATCTTAAAGACAGCCACTGCTCCAGTTCCCCTACAAATGCTACATTTCCCAAAGAATTAGGGAAGTTTGCCAGTGGAAATACAGGATACATTTCCACTATGATTTTCTACAGTAGCACAATGGTCTAAGCTAACACAGTTGCCATTGGAAGGAAAACCCAGGAAAACTGAAACAGTAACTGACCAAAACGCACAGAATGCTTCTGATCTATTGGTTCGTCAATTTAACACTACGAATTCATTTATAAAGATGACCTAAGAGGTGAATTAACTAAATAGTGAAAGATAAGTGAGAAAAAAAAATCTTTGCTTCCTGAGTAGAGTAAGAAGGTGGATCTCTTGATAGATAAACAGTAAGTGCTATTGAGAGGAAGATTAGATAGGCCTAAAACCAATTATAAGTGATAAATAAGTGCAAACCTCATCAATATGTTTAGCGACAAAATTGGTGAATATTCATTGAACATGCAAGAACAAACAGTAAGTTATCTCATTACAAAGAAAAATGCCAATCAGGAACATTGACATTGGTTGCACCACCTTAAATATAGTCATTCAGGGAGATCATCATAGAAACTTCCTGCAGTCCTAAAGACATGCCAGAGAAAAAGTATATACTACTTATCAGCTCATTCCAGTTTTAGTCTGGCACAATTTACACTTCATGTTGTTCAAGGGACTCAGGATTTCATATTTCAAGAACAGGACATTTAACAATATATATTTCCTGCAGAACTATTAACTGCGTCAAAATTTCCTTCCCCCTGCATTATGTGTGTGCACTCCCTAAATATAATTCTCAACTTACACAATTAGTGTCCCCCCCTACATTTAGAAGAAAACAATTAAGAAAAACCCTCATTCTGACAACAAGAGATGAAATATAAAATAATAGGAATTATATTCAGATTCAAGGCATGCAATGAAGACATTTCAAGTCCTCCTCACTCATTTTCAGTGAAATAATACATAAGTGACCACAGGGAGGAGAAAGCATCAACAGAAATTAGATGCAATTACTGCCCTAATCCCTACAGACACAAAGACTGAGAATACACTTTATCTCCATTTGACAGAAACCTGTTCTTTTACAAGAACACAACATGATTTGCTATAAAGTTTTAGGTCTGAATCACATTTAAAAATAAGTACAAGAGGCATTACTTTCCAATTTACTTTGCTGGTACATAAGTCCTTATCTCCCTCTCCAAGAATGTAGTTCAACCAAATTTAATTTACTCTGCAAAACAATGCCATTATAATAAGTAAAATATTTATAACATGTATAACATTATGAAACGTATATAGGACACTACAAATACAAAAAATTAAAAATAACATAGTTAAGTATTCTGCAGTATGTATACACATGAAGTTACATATGCAGGACTGAGACTGGATGAATATTAACCAACCACACAAATGGGTTGCTTCATATACACACTCCAACTTCACTGAAATCATCTGATTGCCTAACTGACTTCTTGTTAGTTTGGCTCACTGGTTTTGGCCAAATATCCAATAATTCAACGTTTTGTGGTACAAGGTAAGAGACAAAATATTTTCCTGAAAAATTTGTCAAACTATGTAAATGTATGTTTCAAAAGACAAATAAGAGCACAAAAAGGCAAGTATTTAAAGATTTCATAAAATAGAACAGACAGGGCTTGTGAGCCAGATGGTTTTTTACCAGCCGCTCGTAAAAGAGGGTGGGAGAAATAACCTGTAGCATGACTAAGTCAATTTGCACATACACAGTTCTGTCTTCAGGATAAGCTACCAGAATCTGTAACACTAAAATAAAACTTCATATTTATACAAAAACAAATACTGTAACTGAGGCACATTAACTGTTCCCACTCAAAAGAACACAAGTTAACCAATGAGAAAAACATTTACTCTCCTGGTATTTTCAAGGGCATTTAAACAGACCATTGTGGAAAAGATGCAAATAAAGCAGTTTTCAGGCAATTAAAATGGCAAATTTCAACAAATACAATAAGTTTCAGGAAAGGGTATATTTTAAAAGACATCAATGCAAAAAGTTATGTACCACAGGCAAGCCAATGCCTTCAGAGAGGCTGCAGATTTTAGAGGAAAATTGTCCTGGAGAGAATTCAGTTCCTCAATCAACTATAGGAACCCATTAGAGCCAGATCCACTACCTGCCGATCTTTCCTCACAGTCCATGCTACCTTTAACAGCTCCCTTTTCTCTTTTCCCCTTTTTCATCCCTCATTAACATGGAAGTACCCATTTTTCCCATGGAAATGAATGAGAAGAAGGTACTACTGACTTACTGACAGTAGATAAGGTCACCAGAACTCTTACTGGAGAATAGAGAATGGAAAAAGAAAGATTCAGAAAGCCATGGCATTTCTTCTTCAAGGAACAGGAGATCTAGAAGATCTCCAGAAGACATTCTAAAAGGAACATGGGACCAACTATGATAGAAGGAAGGAGGAAGGCAGACCTGGAGAATTATTGAGAGTGTATAAGCACAGAAGATGCAAGCTTCTGCCATACACACAGCTATGGCCGAATAGTATACTTAAATATGTGCTACAAAGCCTAAAGAAGCAGTAAGTTATTTTCAAGGTCTTCAACAAAAGCCTATAACAAAATCTGTGGCAACTGTATTGAACTCACAATTGAATACACGTTTTAAATGGCAGAACAATATATTTCTTCAACATTACACTGATAAAGAATTTATAGACCAAATTATGTTGTCCAGGGTTCAAGTATAATATTGATGGTTTCATTTGCACTCTTAATTACTTTTGCAAAACGAATTATTCTTTTGGTATTGTTGTTATTTATGTAATCAGAGCACAGGAAATCCTAATCAAGGAACAGAATTTAATTGTACAAGATACTGGAGAAGCACAATAACAGACAGCTCTTGGCCCCAAGAGTTTGGAAGGTATAAGTCAAGAAAGACAAAACAGATTTGCTTATTCATGTATTTCTGCACATAGAATACAAGAGTCCAATGAAGAACATGGATTAACATGGTCGACAGTTGTTTTGCCACATTTTTTGTCTAACTACTGTCAAGATTTTAGAACCATGACAGCAAAACAGAGGGGTTTAAAAGAACAGGAGTTTTTGCGATGCTTTGTGATATGCTGTTTCAACAGGAAATTACTAATAAAAGTAATCCAGAGATTCATGTTTTAAGACTTAAATGGATGGACAATAAAGAAAGATGATGCAGGATAATGAAGAGCAGGAAGTTGGTAAAAAAAAAAAAATTGCTTAGGCACAAAAAGAGTAAAGTAAAATACCTCCTGTAACTTTAGTTTACTATTCATAGTTGCAAAAGTAAATGGTATGTAATCTGTCACAAACATTGATGGACTAGGGCTAGAAAACAAATGGAAGACAGATGTGGTAAGTAAAACACCATTTTTTTAAGTTTTCAAAGCAGCCATTGCTTTAATATTCATTAAGTGTAGAGAACCTTTATTTTATCCCTGAAGCCCTAATTATTGTGAACCCACACTGTCATCTACTTTTTTTGCAAGACTGCATCCTTTCCCTTTTCAGAAAACTTAATTAAATCTTTAATAAGCCTGTATAAATGTAAAGGATGTGGAACACCAAATATCACCTTATGCATATTTATTAAATTTCTGCAAACCCTAAAGCATTTCTCCCCAAATTAATGGTATGGAAAAAATTGATTTCAGTTTACCTTGCAATTTATTTTCTTGTAATAATTCCATCTGTTAGTTCTCATGACAGGGACCTCAGTACTAAATGGCATCTGAATATAGTCTCCACAACTTGGTATCAACCCTACAGCCTAAACCACAGCTGATCACTTCCTCAGGTAACTGATTAAAATAATCATTTTTATGGTTCAATCATTGTGTGAAATTAAGCGTGAAATCTACCCACCCTCAGCAAGTGGACAGCCTTATTTTCATATTCTTGCTCAAACTACAGTATATAGAGCAGCTTAAGATTATCGAGGAAGCTAGCCATGACATTCTAGTGATGTTACACCACCGTACGAATATGAGCTCTGGTCTTGAAACTGGTGATAGTATAAGTGCAATTTCTAAAACTACTTAAACCAATACATTTAATTCCAGTAATTCAAAGATCATAATAAGACAGACATGATAGATCACTGAACTGAGTATGGTTGCATACATGCAAGTAATCTTGTCCTAAGAGAAAAAGGTACTTTCAAATAACATTAGCATATTTATATCATCCAGGGGACAGAGGAGGAGGAAAGAGCACAGAGGACAAAATGTTCAAATCTTCCAAAGAACTGAAAAAACTACTTTTGGAGAAGTTACATTAACTTTCAAAAAAAAATAAAACTTAATTCCAACTTTAAAGCTTATGATGAAAACCCTGTAAATTAATTGATTGATTAGACATCTGCATACTATTGATTTCCTCAGGTTGTGGAAGATTCAATGGCTATGAAAGCATGACTTGCATTATTCATCTGGTCCAACTCTGAGATCTACAAATGGCATTTATAATGTCAGCACCTAATTTCAGTGCTGAGTACTCTGATAAAAGCATTCAGCTAATATTCTAAAAAACTGTATCCAACCACCTTTCAAATACCCAAAGACCAGTGATTAACAAGACAGTGTATCCAGTCTATCACTTTGCAATGCAGTTATCTTTTGTTGATACAAGTATGTGGCATATAGAAGGTGACACAGCATATAAAATGAATGACAAAACAAAAATCACTTAGAGAAATTATTTCTACTAGTGACACAGATGAAGGGATTGAGTGCACCCTCAGCAAATTTGCAGATGACAACCAAGAAGAGTGGTGCAGTTGACACTCCTGAAGGATGGGATGCCATCCAGAGGGACCTGAACAAGCTCAATAAGTGGGCCCACAGGAATCTCATGTAGTTTAACAAGACCAAGTGCAAGGTGCTGCTGCTCCTGCATCAGGGCAACTCCCAGTATCGGTACAGGCTGGGGGATGAGTGGATTAAGAGCAGCCCTGCTGAGAAGGATTTGGGAATACTGGTGGATGAGAGGCTGGACATGACTCAGCAATGTGCACTTGCAGCCCAGAAGGCCACTTGTATCCTGAGCTTCATCAAAAGCAGTGCAGCCAGTAGGTCGAGGGAGGTGATTCTGTCCCTCTCCTGTGCTCTGGTGAGACCCCATCTAGAGCAGAGTACTGTGTTCAGCTCTGGGGTCCCCACCACAAGAAAAACATGGACCTTCTGGAGAGAGTCCAGAGAAGGCCACCAAGACGATCAGAGGGATGAAGCACCTCTTGTACAAGGAAAGGCTGAGAGAATTGCCTTTGTTCAGCCTAACTAAAAAGGAGACTTCGAGGTGACCTAATTGCAGCCTTCCAGTACCTGAAAGGAGCCTACAAGACAGAAAGGGACTTTTTACATTAGCATGTACTGACAGGACAAGGGGGAATG
>VZRE01018187.1:0-19969 GCA_013396775.1 Cephalopterus ornatus
AGCACTCTGATCATCTTCATGGTCCTCCTTTGGACTTGCTCTAACAGTTCCATCTCCTTCCTGTTCTGGGGTCCTCAGGGCTGGAAGCAGTGCTCCAGGTGTTGTCTCACAGAAGCAGGTTAGAGGGGCAGAATCACCTCCCTTGACCTGATGGTCCTGCTGTTTTTGATGCAGCCCAGGATGTAGTTGGCTTTCTGGACTGCAGCTCACGTTGATCTTCTCATCAACCAACCATACGTTTAAGTCTCTCCTGGGAACCACTAGCCATACACAGCCACAGTGTTTCTGTTGTCTGCAAGATAATGTAGCAGATTTCAGAAAGAATAGAGGAATTGTGCCACAGCTGGATGTAATGGAGATGTCAGATTTAATAATTTGACTTTGCAGGCTGAGAACATGATAGATTTTGTAGGGGTTATTTATAGAATCCAGTCTCACTGACGCAGAGTTGGGACAGTTTTGGACTTATTTTCCTTGGCAAGCAAGTTTTCTTTTACATAGGAGGACTGCTATGACTGTGAGCCTCAGGAGAGACTAATTAAATTGAGGAGGAAATGTCAAAGAAAGGGGAATTAAACTCATAATGAATGTCTTCTTATTTGGTTTGGTAATCGTTTTTTTTCCTTGCAGACTCCCTTCTAGCAACATCACCTGCTTTAGTGTTTTATATGCCATCTCTGTAATATTGTCAGATTTAGGAAAAAATATAGGGAAAAGACAAATTAGCAACTCTCCACATTAAATATTGGCTTCTTTATGTTTTTTTTTTTTCCATTAGAAATCTAAAAGACAAACAACTGTTAGCATTTTTTTAGAATAAGCCTGAAGAGACTTTTTTACAGCTTAAATTTGTAGTGGCTGACTTTCCTAATAATTTTTGAGTTACTGAATGTTACCAAAAGAAAAAATAATTGTCAATAAAGTACATTGTGGCAGAGAATTATGCCATCAGAGCAAAAAGAGTGTCCTTTTGCAATGAGACTTAATTTTTCCTCACTTTGAAAGTACAATTAAATATTAATGCTATTTTAACAAAGAAGAGTTAGAAGACCTAGTTACACTTTAAAGGAAGAAGTTTTCAGTTGCTTGTTCTAATGGAAAATAAACAGTGATCTTTGAAGCCTTGTAGGAAAAACGTATTTCCCTGCTACTTTTATGGGCGATTGAAGGATTGAAGCACTACACTCAAACACCCTGACTAAACAAGTTCAATATCGAAATCTAGATCTTTAGTCTTACAATATCAGTTGCAATTACTTTATGTACCAAGGATTATGATGTGTTGAACTTAGTAGATAACTTTGAGTTTTTCAAAACAGTTGTTGACATGGCAGTTCATAAACTCAGAGGAGTGGCACCTTGCCTTTGTGTTCTCAGTCTAGTTTTTACTTGGATTAGTCTCGTCCACCTCACACAGGTTAATGTTGACTGGAATGAAATTCCACACCCAAAGAACGAAGGGTCCAAATCACTAAAATTTTTAATTGGATATTTTTTTCCCGAAGAGCTGCTTTATACTAATGCATTTAAAATACCAAATTAAAACCTACAAGAAAAAAAATTCTCTTGTCAGTTTTAGCAATAAAAATTAAGAGTTCCATGTGGTGGGTGCTGCAGAGATTCATAATGCAGTTAGCTAGTAATCCCAAGTTCTGTAATTAGTTAGTGATGTTAATCTATAAGCAATAGATCAGATTTCCCAGAAAAGAAATGGCATTTTGATCCGTGAAGATATTAAAAATTTGTGTGAAAAACAGCCCTGAGCAACTTTCTGTATGACTCAGCTTTGAGCGAGGGGTTGAACTAGGTGATCTCCAGAGGATGCCATCCCACATCAGCAGTTCTCTGTTTAATACACAGCCCAAGAAAATCTTCTCAGAGTTTCTCAGAAGTCAGAATAACTGTTTCAGATCAGAAAGTCCTGTGTGAGAAGACAAGTCAAATCCAGTGTTGGATGTTGTTCTGAACAGTGGATTATGGAAGCTGAAAATCAGTCAGTCACCGGGCAGATTCCAGTGATTTTCATTTAGCTGTCTTTTCTGTATGCAAATAAGATGTTCAGAATGTAGACCTGTATGAGACTAGCTTTCCAAAATACTGTAACTATACTGAGCAGGACTATGCATTTAAGTTACATTGTCTTAAAAAATCAAAAAAACTGTTCAAGGATATTCTCCTAATTGCCCAGAAATCTGTAGATCCATATTTTTTCAGACCTGAATTGTTCAAATACCACTCAGGTCAAATGGAGATATTAAATCAGTGGTACATACATGTTTCTACTAAGTATGGATATGAAAGAAAAAAAAAAGGAAGGATTGAATAAAATGGTCAGGTAGGTAGGCACTGATGAGAAGGGCTAAAGAGACCAGGATTAATAGGGCTAAAAATACTGACTACAAACTGAAAATTAAGAAAAAGAAAACCAATATATCTCAGAAAGTTAGCAACTTATTAGAAGAAACTGCTCATTATCCAATGCTCTTTCATGAATTTATCAGCAACTTTAATGAAAATTTTCAATTTCATTCAAATTTTCACTTGTAAAACTTGATTGTGACAGAAAACTGATCAGTCATTTTAATTCAGCAGTACAGAATATAACATGCCTGGAGACAAAGAGCACAGGCTATACCTCTGCATTATGGAAAGACTTCTTCTCAAATCTTTAGCTGTCGGGAGTAGTTCAGAAAATAGTTTTAGAAAAGCTGGTTTGAAGTGCCTGTCTTGACCTCTTTTATCTGAGTTCACCCCTTCAGTTGCACCAATGTGGGTGTTTGTCAGGTCTACTCTAAAACAGATCAGGGTTTTGATCTAAGCTCAAAACCAAAATAGACTTTTTATCTTTATTTTTATAGCCCAATTCATTTATAGCCCCAGTTCATTTTTTATGGCAATGACTATCAGTTGTCTTGAAAAAAAAAAAAACCCGCAGCAGGGATGTGTAATTTTTCTAAAAAGCCCTCCACTTACAGTGTACAGCCCAAGACAGAAAAGAAAGGGAAGACTTCTTGGGCTATTGTGAAGTCTTTGGTTATTAGGTTACTTCTGCAATTATGTATTTCTTTCCTCCAGTTCTTACTTAAATAAAAATAATTTTGTTCAGGATTAAATGCATCTATAATACCTGTTTCTGGCATATTTTTTCTGACCCTGGTGAGAAAACCTTGAGGTCAAAAGAAGATATGAAATCAGTGATAGATGTATTATAATATAATTATGTACATGACAGATAAAAAAAGGAGGTAAAGCATTGAATAAAAATGTCAGATGGCTAGGAACTGATAAGAAGGTCTAAAGAAATCAGGTTTGATAATGGGTATCTTCTTGGTATCAGCCTCATTTGTGAGGAGTTGCATCCTTTGTCTTATCCTATTATTTATGAACCACATTTCTTTCAGAACTTCAGGATCAGTATCTTGTTTTATTATCTTTTGCCTCCTTAAACTTGGAAGTTTAGAATAATGTGATCAAGAGTTTCTTTGTGTATATACACAATAACACAGAAATTATTTATAAGTAGAACAATCACAAAGGCAGCAATTTGTGTGAGTTGAAAGTGCAAGGGAACCTCAGGATAGAAACATGATGCCACAGCCCTTTTCTAGGAGTATGTGAAAGTGCTGTCAATTAGGTCTAATAAGGGAATATTTTTAACTAAAAGTAGGTAAAAATGATTAATGCTATTTACATGAGCTATACATTGCCCATAAAAAATAAAGAAAATTCTAATTCCCCCCGTCCCCCCAACAGCTGTTAACCTGAACAGATTCACTGTTTCATCTGGAGATACTGATATGTATTTTTTTTTTCTGGCACAATGCAAGGTTATATATATTTTGTACTCTTCTGGAAAGGTTTATGTATGTTCATGGACGTTTAGTTCTGCTCTGGTGAAAGTCAATGAGCTGTCTCAGCAGTTTGTATTTCAGTCTCTCCTCAAAGTGGAACCAGGCTACAGCTTCCCCAACACTCTTGCTGCTTGAATTTTTTACACTTCAGCTTTTTGTGCTTGTGTACAGCATGTTCTGCCTCTCAGTGAAATGTCTTTCCCTATAACAGAAGTATCCCTGGCATACTTTAACTTAGACAGAATAAGAAAATGCAGCATTATAAGTAGCAGTAGGGTCTCAGGTTGCAGAAGCTCCCTTACCCTTTACAGAACTGCCCATTACGGCGTGAATTCAGTGAACAGGAGGAGATCAATTTACCATTACAGATGGCTGTTTTTCTCTCCCATTCATTCACAATGAAGATAGATCCAGCATTTAGGCACTCCTTTAATGTGCCTTTAAGGTATAATACTTTTCCGTGTTTTTAGTGTAAACTTCCAAATCAAAGTTCCAGGGCCAGAAGACAACTTTTTCCTGCTGCTGCTTCTCTGTCACCTAAGTGACATGTTTCCCAAAACACTCCCATAAAAGACCAGCAAGTGTCCATGCTAGCTGCCAGCTTGAAACAAAACAGCCTCACTTCTCAACCCTATCCTTTCTCTCAGTTTACAGGACTTGTTTATTGCAAAGGTATTAAAATTCAGTGAGCTTGTGATAAGGAAAACAAATGTTTCAAAAAACTTGCTTCAACATATAAATATACAACTATCAAAAAGAGAATGCACCATAATATTCATGTCTTACAGTCAGGGAGAAAGAAGCAGGTTTGGTACAAGCATGTCTCTAAAGTGGAAAGAGAAGTGATGAAGGATACCCATCTAAGTCTCTGAAGAGTGAAGGTGTCTGCAGAATGCTCTGTTGCTGTAGTTTAGGAGTGGTCCCTTAGGAGCTAAAGGGAGTAGTTGGTAATTTCTATGCTGAAAGAGTTTGTATTTACAAACTTACACATGAAAGTTGTTGCTGTGAGTTCATCACTGGCGGCCATTTTCATATCCATCTCACCTATCCTTGATTGCAGGGCTGTCAAATTGCTCAGAGTCATGGGATTAGGTTTGTTGAGGACAGTGATACAGAGGTGTCTGAGCTGGCTTTTGCTCTGCATCCCATCCATGCCCCCTCAGTATCGCCCCCCTCACTCAAAAGCGGTGGTAGTGTTGACTCAGCTTGATGGTTTTCATGCCTGGACATATGGGCTGAGTCTCTGCTGAGGCAGTCCTAAGAGCAGCCTGGTATTATCTTGGTTATTTGGGTTTTCCACCCCTCCTTTCCCACCTTCTTCCCCTCCAGCCCTTCTCTCTCTGTGCTCCTTTGAGGCTGTGCAGCTCTTATCATGTAACCTGGTTAGGATGTATGAAGTTGGATGCAGCATCACAAAAATACGTGTTGCTTTCATATGTGAGGTTCTGTATTTGCATAGCACAGCCGTATTGTGTGAATTCATGGGCCTGAGTCAATGCTGCTGTGGAGACCTTTGTCCCTGTGCATTTATTGATGCCTGTAAAAGAGTACCTTTAAAGAAACAGAAACTTAAGGGAGAGCAGTTTGCATCACCATGTGTCTTTTTTATGGTTTTCAAGGAAAATCTGACGTTTTCTGTGAAATGATAAAAATGTAAAAATGATTGCTCTTATTACTTCTTTGTTTCTGAAATTGCACATGAAATTCATTTATATGTGGTCTCTTAATTCCCAACAAATACGATGTTTAAAAATTAATTTCATACCTATTGTTTGTGCCATTTATAACCTTTTCCTTGAAACTGTCTAGTTCTGTCAAATAAAGGAGCAAATGCCTTCTAGCTCAGCAAGGTGCATTTGCAACCTGATGTCATTAAGCAGCTAAAGCTGAAATATCATGGGGACTTCGCTGTCCCAGTCCCTGTCACTATTCTCTTATTCTGCAGCTACAAAGAGCATGTTGTTACATAACTAACATAATTTTTAGTGTCACAGCAGGCAGCTAGTGAAATGGAAACTGAGAACTAGGTTATTTTAGTTAGGAAAGAAAACGAATATATGAGATTATTCAGATCCACTTTATTTACAAATAGAAAAGTTCCCTATTTGAAGAGCTCTGAAGACAGGTTGTTCAGCAGCAAAATTCTCACCAACTCCATTTGGGCAATAAGAAATGTAACAACTCAGGTGCTTCTGTTTAAACTCTTGTACTTCTATGAGTTCATTTATAGATTACAATCTTTACCTAAAAACTCTATGGTAGAACTTTTGGCTATTGCTTTTAAACCAGAATCTCAAAGTGGTTCTTGTATATTCACATGCCCATGCCTAAATAGAAATGGCCTGATTTGCAGAGGTGTGATCAATTCTAGGTCCTATTGAAATCAATGGGAACTGATGAGTGCTCAGTTCTTTTGAAAACCAGGCCATTTATATATAGGTGCCTAAATATGGCACCCAATTTTGAAAAACCTGGCTCTAAGACCATATACCATCTTTCTCCTTTTGATATCTGTGTTCCTGCTGTAAGAAAGGGTAAGAAGGGTAATGAAGAAATTATTGGTAATGAAAAGAAGACTTAGTAAAGCACACAGGAATATTTCTGTGTAGTTAGTACCCTGTAGCTATAAAATTTTTTTTTAATCATTAAAAGCAAGTTTCCATTGGAGTATAATTTCCTTTTCTGTATTTCCTCTGTTTTGTATTGAGAAGAGAAAGGAAAGCACATGGCTACTGCTGTGCATCACTGTCTGGTAATTACATTTGTTACAAAATAAAATTCAGATAGAAGATGCAGACACAAAGAAAACCCCACTCGTGATGCCATAAAACATCCCTCAGTACAGATTTATTTTTTTCTTCTCATTTCCAACAGAAAAATATATGCTGAAATGCAGTGGTATACAGATATTCACTCGCTGACTCTCCTACTTTCCACAATATCATGAAAGCAACTTTCCTTAAAAAATAGTTGCATTTTCCACCAATTTTAACAGAATATATAGGACTTTTGCATTTTTTCACTCAATAGGCTGCAAAACAGAAAAGAATTATGATCTGTTATCACAATAAAACCTCTGCCAGATAATATGGTTAGAGGCTTTTGCAAAGCTCACAGCATTCTGAGGAACTCGTTTCAGCCATGCCATTAGCATCCTCCCAAGCAAAGCTTTCAGACAGATTTTATTTGTGGTTACACATCTGTATGAAAACTTATATAACTTATTCAAGAAACTGAATACAAGCTAATGCTTTACAAACATTTATTTTTCATGTTGTGAGCCTAAGATTACAAAAAGAAATTGTTTGGGGTCTATGTCAGGGTTGCGAGCCCCCAGCTTCTTAATTTCTGAGCTTTTTGGCGGAATCATGAGAGTGAGTGACTTGTATTTTTCAGGTTGTAGATTAGGAAATGGTGGTATTTGTAACCTGTTTTCCTGTGGCTTTGTTCCATGTGAATCCTCCTACATTTAATAAGGTCTAATTTCTGAACCTCTTCTGGAGTGAGGATTTGCTAGTATCTAATAGTGTGAGCTGATTTGTGGCCTTATTCTTGGATGATGAAGAGAGATGGGAAGAAAAAGGTGAAATGTCTTCTCTTTCCATCTGTTTCCCTGAAATTTGTAGGAAAGGAATATAGTAAAACCTGCCCTTATGTTCCCTTCTGCTGGATTTCAGTTAAGAGTGGTGACAAAGGGCCACTATTAAATTCACAGAGAAAAATACCTCATTTTTCTTTTTTTTTTTTCTGAAGAAACCAAGCGAAGGTGAGTTTTGAGTACTACATTATTACACAATTATAGAGTTGATGTTTTGAGAAAAATGTTAAATCTGGATGAAGTTTTGGGCAAAGGTTTTTCGTGTTTTGGGGTTTTTATTTTTGGTTTTGTTTGTTCGTTGGTTTGGTTTGGGTTTTTTTATTTTTTTAACTTTTTAGCAGGAGGCAAATTTTGAGACTGAATTGCAAATCTTTTCTGAGCAGAATAGGTACTCTTTAAAGTTGAGACTACCTGTAGGTCAGGTTAGTATGGGCTTGCTTGTAACAGTGATGTTGTATCATTTAAGTGCACTCAGATTTGAAACAAAGTTTTTTCGGTTTAAGGAGCTCTGAAGTAGGATGTAAAAGTTGGCAATGAGGTTCACCTTAGTTTAAGGTGACAAATATTTTACTTTTTTCAGGATTGTGTCATGTTCAGCAATGTAAATACATTTTAACTATGAGATGCTTTCTTTGACTGGTATAAATTGATGAACATAAAGGAAGTAGAGGGAAATTCTCTAGTTTAGAAGAAGCGAAGATATATTTTGTTTTACCTCAATATATTTTGGAGCCTACAAGTATTCAGGCACTATTTTAGATGTCTTTAGTGGGTTACATGTTTTAGTGGGTACAGAATACTTTATGGGGAAAGTGAAGACAAGAGGCATAATTAATATAAATTATGAGTGATGAAACAATTAGGTGATAAATTTCACATAACCTACCTAGACTTCGTTTAAAGGCATCGTCATCTTTGAAGACTCTGGTGTTCCCAATACCTGAGGGCTGTCCATGGAAAATTATTGGTTTTACCCAATAAACTGAGTAGGTGTGTAAACTATTTGCTGGTCTGAGATTCAGTTCCCCCTCCTCTTTCACAAACCTTGTTCAGAGCAAACGCTCCTTTCTGTGTCCAGAGCAGTAAGTGACCTTGTCATGTCTGTGACAAGAGGTGCTAATCTCAGGGTAGACCAGCTAAGCACATCTCATCAGGTGGTAGGATGCTGCTGCATAAGCCCTGGTACGGAGGGAGCATCCTGGTGTATGCCGCCCCTGGGGAGGTGACAGTGGGCAGCCTGGGAAATGAAGCAAATGCCCTTGGGGAGGCCAGGTGGAGCTTAGAAATGCAATTGGTTCAAGAACTGTCATCTGCTTCAATAATAAG
The DNA here is from genome assembly GCA_013396775.1 of Cephalopterus ornatus. NCBI lineage: Eukaryota > Metazoa > Chordata > Aves > Passeriformes > Cotingidae > Cephalopterus > Cephalopterus ornatus. The sequence goes on from VZRE01018187.1 coordinate 8,776, forward strand.
ATTCTTTAGTTGGACATTTTACTTATCTGTACGGAATTATCTTTTGTTCAGTAAGGTCAGGAGGAGATCCACTGACATAACAATAAATGGAATGGAAATAGAGACATAGGCACTTTTGTACTTTTCATGTAATCTCACTTATTTGCTCTAATACACCTTGGGATGTTAGTCACATAAAAGCAAGTTAAAATACTGGCATCCCAAATCCTTTTTTGTGGGGTTAATTGAGAGAAAGGGAAATATCTGCACAGTTGAGAGACCTTGGCAGTATTGATTAATCTTAGGATGTGTAACCATTTCTAGATTTAGAGATTGTTAATGGGCATTTATTGCCATTCCATAAAATGCTCCCGGACCACACGGACACTTGGTTCCTTCAGTTTTCTCACAGAAAATCTGTTCTCTGTGCTTAGCCTTCCTAAGCCTCTCTGTTGCTGCTGTTGTTGTCAGCAGTAATACTGGTCCCTGAACGCAATTAATTTCTGTGCCACATTGACAGCTTTACGTGTTTATGGTATGTATTGCCTGGAGAAACAGGTTTTCTGCAGAGATAACATTGTTTTATTAAGAATTACAAAAACATGTAATGACAGAACAGCGAGCCCAAAAGGTTTTGTCCCTTTCCAACTGTTTCAGTTAGTTGTCAAGCCTTGTAATTCATGTATCATCATATATTGTAGCACTTTTGCACTCACAGACATACTAAACTCGTTTAATTGCATTTGAGTAGTGCCTAAAAGTGTTTTGAGAATCTGCATTTGTATCAGTGATGTTAGAAGTCGCCAAATCTGATAGCCCAAAAAAGTCAAGGCTGTGGCAGCTCCATGGACCTGCGTCCTGCCAGTAGTGAGACTGAACATATTCCAGCAGTAGGTTATACATGCATACAGTACATATACATATACATAGCCACACAAATCAATCCAGGTAGAAGACATAGTGTTCACGCAAACACAAGCAGCCCATTCCCATCTATTTCAGAACATACACGTATATAAATAAACAACACATACACCCAGCAGTTGGGCTCAGACACTCAGTATGCCTAATATTTGCCCCTGGGTCCTTGGTCTCCCCACTTGTTGGTAGCTGGACATACAAACCTTGGGGCCCACAGCCCTATACACACATACACACAGAGGCACAAACACATACATTCATGCATAGTGGTTCCCTACAAGAACTGGACTTAGAAATTCAGTCTGCCTCTGGATATCCATGTCCTGGTTACCTCGCACAGACACGCAGATCTAGGGACATGTTTGCCCAGCAGGTGGTTCATTTTAGCTCTAGCCCAAACCCAGACTCCACAGTCTCCCCAGTAGCTTGCTTGGATCCCTGGTACTCCAGGAGCCAACTCACAGACATTCTGGTCTCTCCAATACCCAGCCCAGACTTACAGCCTCATTGCTTCTCTCCTCTCCAGCCTCTTATGCTTAGCAGCTGTTGCAGATTCTGAGGCCCCTTAAAAAAAATAGACATATAGTATAAAGAAATGAATAGCTGGTTAGCAGTAGTAAAAAATTTTTTCTTTATTAAAAGTGCCATTGTCTTCAAAAAAATTATGTGGAATTCCCAATGGTAGTGGGAGAGTATTTACCTGCTTTCTTGGTTGACCTCTTGAAGGAAAGAGAAAACACTGGAAATCTGCAGGAGTGAAAAGGATTTCTCTAGCCTGTTAACTTAACCTGCTGGTCACTAAAATGTGAGGAGGATGCTTCCTTTTTCTCACTTTACCCCTTACAGTTAAGTTTTCCACATATACAAAAATCCAAATGAAATGTGCCTTTATGTGTCCTCGTTGTCGCGGTGTCCTCTGCAGCTTTACCAAGTATGGTAATGAATGGGGTGTCAAGAGGAATCTTCTTATCCTCCGCTCTAACAACTGAAAAGAGGAAGCAGGAGGTTGTGTAACTGAACTGAAAAATGTCAAATAGCCACATGGAAAAAAAACCCCTTGGAATACTCAATTAATAATAATATAAATATATGCAAACCTGGATTTTAGTAAATAATAGTTTAAATGAATGATGGCAGTATTATTCATGTGGTTGTTCCTGAGAAATTTGACTTCATTAGTTAATACCTTAATGTCAAGTATGAATAAATTACTGTCAATTTTTAGTGAAAAATTATCTCTCCTCTACAGAAAGATGATAGCAATGCAACCATTTTGGTATCTCAACATGAGCTGATTGTGAGTTCAGAATAATGAGACACATAAAAATTATTATTTTCAATTTTTGGAGGGGATTTAGAGGAAGGCAGAACATAAAATATCTGGAAGTTATTGTTCAAGTGAGAGTAATGGTGTTTGTAATTTTGAATGCCATATAAGCAATTGCAAAATTTGGTCTGTTTAGTATGGTTATTTTCTTGGCACTCCTAATTTCTGTAGATCGGAATTCCTATCTTAGAAATGAACTTTACCTTGCAACTACAACTGCTGATGTAGAAAATATGAGTCTAAAAAGTACACCGGATGTATAGGAATGTCTCTTTCCAGTCCCATCTCAAATTGGTTTGCTCTGCTTTGTCAGGGACTATATATTTCTTTAAAAGCCATCAGCCATTAGTCTGTTTTATAGCATCACAGTTATGAAAGGTAAGAAATAAGTCCAAAGGTAATTCTGTGCATATCCCTGCCTGAAAAGCATTTTCTGTTGTCTCGCAGTTGTAGTACATTGTGTGGGAAGACACAGGCATGCACACATACCCTCTGTTGTAAGCTCTGCTGTGTTTCAGGGATTATGTTGGTGTAGCGGCACCCCATAGCTGGAGAACAAGTTGCCTAAGTCTACACATAGGTCTCTGTGATGCCTCCCCCAAATCCCTCTGCCTCCCTCCCTCTCTTGGTTTGTTTGCTCGTGGGAGAGCAGTGAACAGCCCTGCTGCTTGCGTGACTTGAATGGGGATCATTTGAGGAATTCTCTTGCTGTTGCCTCTTTCCTTGCATGAAAAGAGTAGTTCTATATTTGTCTCTGTTCTCTGCTCTAAAGATATTGTTTGTCCTGTCAAAGGGTAAACCTTCTGGATCAGGAGTTTATTCTGAGTAATATATTGCAGTAGGGTTCTGTGATAATTCAGATTATAATAGCATCTTGTTTCAGTGAAACAGGCTGTTGATATCTTGTTTTCCATATTACCGAAGAGAAAACAAGGAGAGAATGAAGAATGTGATGAGAAACTTAGAATTTTACTGTGTTCTGTGCAAAATGATATGTTTCCAAGTCCACACTAAAAGTCTGTTTCAAAGATTTATGCTGTGGTTACAGTTGAGAAATATCCTTTTCTTTTTAGCTGTGTGTCTTGCAGCTGGATTTTGAGTTGCTTGGAGTCTGTTAATCGGCTTTACTGGTAGACCTGCTAAGAAAGCATTGCAATTGTCCATGTGAAGCACAAGACAGAAATGTATGGATTAGATTTCTGAATAATTTTTTGGACACAGGCAGTATGAATTTGTGAGGAAAGCTTCGTAAGCAATGAGAGGCCAATTTAACTGTAGCAGTAATGAGCTAGGAACCAAAAGAAGGCAATTATTATTTTCTTTCACTTTTATTCTGAGATTTGTACTTTGTTAATTTTTTTAGACCTGGATAGGAGAAGGATTCAGTACCATCTTCCACCATCTGATCTCAAGGGTAAATGTGCAAATTTAGCTGATTTGTATTTTTTTCTGAAAACCTACCAGAGTCTGTATAAATAGTTTCGTCTCTGCGTGTTCATATAAGTGTGTAGAAGGCCATTCCATTAAAACCCTTAGATGACCTAAGAGTCCAAATTCAAGTGTCAAAGCTGCATTAGATACTTTATTTGGGTGTAATTGATGCCAAAGCATTTGCCCAGGCTATGAAAATGAAACTGAGAATTGCAGTTCACCATGTTATTTCAGATGTGTCAGGGGCTTCTGCAAAGAATTGTGGAGGTGAAGTGCTGGTGTGCAGTTATGTTTCCTCTCCATCTGGGACTGGGTCAGCTGATGGTGGAAGAGACAAGCTGGCTTCTGGTGCTTAGAACTGCACAAAGAGGGCTCCTTGTGGCTTGCCAAGAGTGTATGAGGTACTTACTCAGTGTTGTGACTGGCCAAGGACAGCCTGATTCTCTATGTGAGATGTAGGAAAGCAGTATTTGGCTGAAACAGCTAGCCCTGCTATTTAGAAGAGAGAATACTAGATCTGTTATAGCAAATAATAGCAAGATGGCAAAATAGATATTTAGCCATGTATCAAACATCAAGTATCTTTGCTCTGCCATTGTGTCTCAGAAGGTTACTAGGTACCTCTGGAGGAGTGTAAATCTAGAGCAATCTAGATCTGGGATGTTGGGTGGTGCTCACACAACACGCTCATTAACTCTTCATGTGGTTTGCTGGAAGAATTAAGAAAACCTGTGTTTATTTCTGTCCTTCGATACTCCCTTTACCAATCAGAAAGCATAGTGATATTACTAAATGCCTCTGCCTGCAACCAACAATCCTTTAAAATCTTATTTGAGTGGATTATCTTGACACCTCACAAATATTACCCCATCCTGTCCTACTACATTGGTTTTACTAGGCCCTTTTGCATTGCTCTCTTTTGTTTTCGGTTTGATTGGAGTGTGGATCCCCTTGAGAGAGATAAAAGTTCATACAGAAGTGAGCGCACAAAGCTTATAAAAAGGTTTGGTGGGTTTTTTCTGTTTTTATGGAGAAGGATAAATTCCAGTTTGAGTTTCTTGTGTGATCAGTGTCATGGGATCTCAGATTACAGGTAATGAAGAACTAAACACATAAATACCTAAGATGTTTCAAATAATCATCACAAGGGAAGGAGAGGTGGCTCAAAGCACCCCTTTAGAAACCATTCCTTTGTGAGAATGTCACCTTTACAGAGCTGAAGAAGGGGCAGAGAATGTATTAAGCAGATTTATCACAGAACATGGGTTTTAACTGGGACCATTGTGTAAATTTCTGGGAAGAATGAAAAACATAACAGGTTGGTAATGTGATGGAGATAAACTGGCCTCAATTGTCCCTGACTCATGGAAATTTCTTTTTGGGTAAATAAAGGCAGTAATTAATATGGGAAAAAACCCAACCACCTCTAATCACTTTTTTATGTAAGAACAAGAAAGTCAGTAATCAGTGTATCAAGGAGAGGTGCTTGGGGTTTTTTGTATTTTTAGGCCTTTCTGTAACTCAAAGAGGTCAGCTCAACAAACTCTCAGTTATTGAACCTAATTTCATATTTCATACTTTTCCTTTATCAATTAATTTTAATTGTCCATAACTGTTCTCTTTCCATGCACCAGAAGAGTAGCCTAAGAGAACACAGCAGAGAGGGCTTATTTCCAAATAGATGATTAAAGCATTGCACTAGAAAATCAAATTAGATTGCAATGAAATGCAGCTATAAAAATGCTTTTAGTTTGGTGAATTTTATGCAAGGACCCTCATTCAGTGATGCAATAGGATTTGCAGAATCTACATGCAGAAATGCTAACTTCAGAGGAAAGAAATACTGTAATTGAGGAGGCTCTCTGCTCTACAAGGTAATGTAAAGCAGACTCTTCAACTAAAATAATTTTAAACCAGAATGAATCTATATTTAGACAGATGAAAAGATAACTTTCCAGTGATGCCAACCTAATTATACAAAGTTAAAATGGTGGACAGACTCCTGTTTGTTTGGTTTGTTTTTTTTTTTCTCACTGAGTCAAGCCAACTGCTAATATGCTTAAAATAAGGTACCTGATAAGTGCTTTCCTGTTTTGGGACCATGGAACCCACCCAGCATTTTGCAGGATTGATCTCCCATATAATCTATGAAAAATCCCATATTTCTAAGGACTGTCAATTTACTATACTTTATTTTTTTCTTTCTCTCTTTTAAGCACTATTGTGATTAATAAAATTTTGGTGTGGTAGTGTTGATTCACCTATCACCCAAATGCTAGAATATGAAAATTCCACAGTCCACATTTGCATTGACATTAGTACTTTGAAGTAAGACTTAAATCCTTTCTCTCATGCTACTGTTTCTAGTTCCTGCAGAGTTCTAAGGGAAATGTTGAACAAGTTGTTCAGAAAAATCCATTTTAATACAGTGTTTCTGAACAGTGCTTTCTAAATAATCCATACAATTTCGCAGATTCTTCAAACCTCACAGACATTCTGGTAACATCTTTGAATTACTTGAGTGTGGAGATGAGTGGGTGGGCTTGATAGAGAGGAGGAAGCTGTGAAAAAAAACCTGCTATGTGGAACAGAGATTGTTTGTGAAATGACTTGTCTGGCTTTCTTGTGGTTTGCACTGAGTCGGCTCTACCACTTCTGCAGTTATGTGGGTTTTTTAGGCTATCTCCAATAAAACAGAATGATTACTATGACACTATGATCCAGTATGACTCAAAAATAAGATACACTGAAAGTTGATCATAAATGAATTCAGAATAATAAACCCAGCCCATTTTGCTGCTGTGGTATTTGTGAAAGTAATATCAGGGTATTTCACAGGGGCAGAGGCAGGTTGGATTGTGAGCAGTGCTGTCCTGTCTGGTGTCCGACAAAAGAGTCAGGGTCAAGAGAGACAAATAACTGCACACTTTGCAGTGATGCCAACCTTCATATACAAAGTTGAAACAATGGACTGCTTCGTTAGTTGGGTTTTTTTCCCACTGGATCAAGGCACTTGCTCAGGCCCTTAAAATAAGGTACTGGCTAAGTGCTTTGCTGGGATAGGCAGGAAATGCTAATTCTGCATCACCTGCAAATGCATATTTTGTTATTGAACAAATTAATATATGAAGTTCTTGCATGGTGAGATGCTGGGTGGGGTGGGTCCATACTGTGTTGACAGAAGGCGATGAGACATTTCCACTGCTAAGGCAGCCTGATTAAAATGTTAAGAGCATAATCAGTTTGGTCATTCTGAGTTTGCCATGAAAAACAGTAGCAAGGATTAGTGCTCTGGCACTATATATTATATTTGCTATAGTATTTTCCATACAAAATATGGCTGACAAATGAAGCAATGCTTATCTGTAATCAGTAATGTACATTTAAAGTACCAGCATTTTGGTACCAGTGCACTTTTTATCAATGAACTGTGTTGGAAAGTAATCAGTGATAGATTAATCCACTTTTCTATCAATAGTCTTTAGAAAATAATGCCAATATATCCCTCACTGACACAAACTATCAAGCAAGGGGGAAAACAAAATGAAAGAAAGCAACCCAAGAAATAAAAACTGAAGTGAGTAAATAGGTGCTGTGGCTGTCTTGCCCTTCAGCTTCATGCCACTGCTGAGGAATCCACCCACTTGGCCCAGCTTTTATTGAAATGGAGGAAATTAGACATGAACTCAAGCATGGAAAATGGAGTTTCACACATCTGGGACAGCTAATTAGTGTGATTTTTAGTTTTCCACTGTTCTGGTAAGCTGGGAGTTTTGAGGCAGGAGAAGAATGGGTTTTAGTATAGGGATTATTTAATTTGTAATTTTCTGTGAGAGTAATTTACTTTATAGCTACCAGCTGAAACAGAGAAAAAAAAAATTCATGATGTTTCTGAAATTAGCACATTCCCTACTGTCAGGCTGGCAAATCAAAATTTCATACACCTCCTTTACTACATATTCTTACTCCTAGGAATGCAGTTAGGAAAAGTACACCTAATTCAGAATATTTGAGCTGTCAAAAATTCAAATTCATAAACTTATGAATACCCCTAGGTGGCACTACATGCTTTTTTTGTTCAGAAATAATCAAATACTTTATATGTAAATAAAAGCAAAATCACAATAGCTTAATACACGTGATAAATACATTCCATTTTTTTTGCAGTGAAGTGGCTAATACGTTTTTTTTCCAACAACTGTTATGGTTAAATACCAGATAGCAACTAAGTATCACACAGCCACTCGCTCACTTCCCTTCCACCTTCTCCCATTGGTGGGATGAGGAGGAGATAAAGGAAAGAAAAGAAAATAGAGCTCATGTGTTGAGAAGGGAACAGTTTAATAAAGTAAAAGACAATAATGATAACAATGATGATGATGATTGATGATGACAATAACAACAACAACAACAACAACAGCAGGTCAGACCTCCTGGCCACGCTCCCCCCCATCTTGTGCATCTGCTTGCTCGTTGAGCACGGGCCACTGAAAAGTCCTTGATTTAGGGCAAGTACTACTGAACAACAAATAAAACATCACTGTGCTACCAACATTACTCACATACTAAATTCACACCACAGCACTGTACCAGCTACTAAGAAAAAGAATCATTCTATCCCAGCTAAATCCAGTGCAATAACTCTTGGAATAAAACTGTTATTGTCTGAGTATTGTGTAATATTGTACTAATTTTTTTTTTTTAGAATTTTGTGAAAAATATGTGATTTTTGTTTAAAAAGGTATAAACTTCACTGCAATATGTTTGTAATTTTTTTTTAGATTCTAGCATGTTTTAATGGTAAAAGCCATGCCAACAGAGAGAGAATGGACAAACAGGAATGAACTGGGTCTGAGTGGTTGACCTGTTTCGTAGGAATAAAGACTCTCACAATAAAATTAAGATACAATTAATTGGAAATGTTATAAAGAAATAGTGGTTTTTCTACATGAAGTTACAGCCACTTGTGTTAAGATACTAATGGGTTAACATATTCAGCAGGATTTGAAGACTTACAGACTACGGAAAGGTAGGTAAGAGGAATTATATAAGACAAGGTTAGTCCTACCATATTAAAATCAATAGGAAATTGGCAAACCAATAACTGTTAGTCTGGAGTAAGTGATCCCTTATTTGTTTTTGTTCCCTTTTTTGTTTCTTTACATCCATGTCTAGGCTTTTTTAATGGAAGCTAGCAGATTCTGTGTGAATTAATCCATTCTGGTGACCAGTAAGTGTTTCAGTATGTTAATAATTATGTTCTTCTTTTTAATCTGTTGACTACTTTTAGTGAGGAGCTGTCCTAAAATACAAAATCTAGCAAGACTGCCCAGTGGGTTTGCGTGAAGACAGAAGACCCGCCATGAGAGCGCATCAGCTTTTCATGTGGTGCAAATATGCACCGGGGCATGACTGCATGAGTACGCAGGCTGGCTCGTCAATCTCATCTTCATTGCACAGGGTTTACTTGTCAAAGGAGTCTGTCAAGGGAGCAGAGGAGCACAATATCTCAAGTTGGAAAGGACCATTGAGAACTCTCCGTTCATTGCATGACTACCTGAAACTAAACCACAGGATCAAGAGTGTCCTGTAAGATGTTCCTTGAACTCTGACATGCTTGATGTTGTGAGAAGGCTGTTCCAGGGACCAGCCGTCCTGTCAGTGAACAACCTTTTGCTAATGTCCAATCTTAACTTTCCCTGGTGCAACTTCAATCCACTTCCTTGTGTCCTCCTGCTGGTCACCAGAGAGAGGTAATCAGCACCTCCCACTCCATTGCCCATCCATGAGGAAGCTGTGAGGTCCACCCTCAGCCTTCTCTTCTCAGAGCTAAACAAGCCAGGGCATTCCTCCCAAGTCATGGCCTTGAGACCTTTCACCATCTTGATTGTTCTCTTTTGAACATACTCTAGTAAATTGATATCCTTCTTCTATTGAGGCACCCAAAGTTGCAGACAGTACTTGAGATCCACACTACTGCAGTGTAGAGAGAAACCGTGTTCAGAAATCCTGTATTTTCATTGTATGCATTAAACTGAATGGTATTTTTTCTGAATCCTTACTTAGTGAGGCTTAGGTAATGTTGCTTAGCCGGGCAGTTTTTGCACCTTTTTTAAAGCTGGTGTAAAATAAGTAATAGTAGAAATAGCAAGGAAATTTTGTAATGGGTTGTGCATGTTTTCTGTGCTGGATTTCCATGCTTGGTGGCTTGGGCTAGAGTTTATATTTATGCATACAAATTTAACAGAGAGTGATATCTTTTTCCTGTCAATTTTCTGCTAAATAGTGTGTAAGTCCACAACACATATAAAGCGGTATGAGAGTATTGTCTCATAGGTCACCAGAGGAAGATACAAGAGTAGTAAATGCCTACATGACACTCTGCAGTTAGGTAAGGTCCAGCCTCCATGAGAGTCCTATGAAAACTTCAAAATATGTGAACTCTACAAATTTGTCTCTAGCTTGCATTTCAGAGAAGAGCATGTTCACCAGCATGGCCAATTTTGCTTCTACAGATAGAAAAAATGCAAGAACATTTAGTATAGATTGGTTTAATGTTGCTGTTTGTTGATAACAAAGAGATGTGCCTGTTCTCAGTGCCAGTAGTAGAGACACACAAATAAAACTTGAGCTTACATATATTTTGAGGTAGAGATTTATATGAAAATATTAGTGAACTGTTTTGCTCTTTCAAGCATAAAATCAAAATATTCAACATGTGATAAAACGGGGAGTAATATTTGAAATTAACTAAAAGCATATGAACCACAGCTCTTCCCTTTTGGTTATGTTTGCCAAACAGTTTTCTCTCCCTCCTGGATACTGGCCTCCTGAAACCTCTCCTCTTATGGTTGGGACATACTAACTGCCATTTAATTTAATTCAATCACAAGAGAACAGGGAAAATTAAGTGAAATGCTGGATCCACTGAAGACTATACCAAACTCCTACAGACTTGTGGGAATAAAGATTTCCTTAGGGTACCTGGAGGTATATACATCCCCCAAAAGAACTCTGTTACATTCTTAAGAAAGGATCTTTGTGAAAGCAAAGAAGAAAAGGGGCAGGAAATTGTATGTTGAGTGTGGCATTGGTTTGTGCTGCATTTACACAGAAATGGTGCATTTGGTAGTGAAACACTTCTGAGGAGTGTGGCTAAGGTAGGCAATATCCTATATATGTTAGTACATTATATCCATCAACAGAAAACAAACTGTACATTCTTTTCCCATTTTAACAGTTGTACTTCAATAAGGAGAAAAGATTTACCAGTAAACTAATGGAATAACATTCAGCTTGTAGCTGAGAGGGAAATACTGAGAGAGCAGATAATTGTTTTAGAATTGTGCTCTTTCAGAAGGGAAGAATCAATAATCACTGAAGTGAAAAGGGAAGACCAACTGAAAGAAAAAATAAAAAGTTTGAGAGGAAGATGTTGGAGAGACCTGACTGTGATTTAAAGACGGTTTAGTCTGTGATTACATAACCTCTTCCATGTTTGGTACATAATGATGTACTACATTAGTTGTTTTGCTT
>VZRE01018192.1:0-18542 GCA_013396775.1 Cephalopterus ornatus
AGGACCTGGCACTTGGCCTTGTTGAACATTATAGAACTAGATTTTTGGTAATTTGAAATCTGCTAGTCTCAAACATCCTATTGTATGCAAGACACCTGCTGAAGGCATGAGGAAGACACTGAAATTCCTTCTCTATAAAAAAGAGTCCTATTTAGAAATGAGGCACATGCATAAGTAGATTTTCAGGGTCTTTTCTTTATAAATCTGGCATTTGCCAAGCCTGCTAAGCGAGACTTCCTTCATTTCAGGGAATCAGTACATCAGTTCATAATACAAAGTGCTACATTCCTTATAGAATTTACAATTCAATGTGTTAATTATGAATATCATCTCTCTTACACTTTCTGGACATTGTTTCAGTTCCTTATTTCTTTTAAATAGTTACAAATGTCCTCCAAGACACTTAGGTATACAGTATTGGACTGTGTGGCAAATGCTAGACCACCAATTTTTTAATTAAGTCTTTAGATACAAGCTTTCCTTTTAAGCCACCTGCAAAATGTGTAAAAGATACTGTTGTTTCTTGATGCTTCAACAGTCATAGAATAACATGGGTTTCCCATGGTAAAAATCAAAGCTCCTGCACACTCATCATTGAACAATGAAGATCAGAGGCTTAGAGAAGTAAAATCAATATTATTATGACATTATTTTGTGGAGAGAAGAGATAGATTAATGTGAAAAAATATGTGTGTGACCGCTGGAGTTTTCAATATAATTTTGTGTGCAAAGATTAATAGAATTGAGTTTATATTAAAAATTTAATTCTATTAAGAACTATAAGACAGAGGGAAATGTCGCTGTACCAGTGGTTTTTTCAAGATTGTTCAGTATTTTTACCCCTCTTTCATTGTTAAAATTCTGAACATTTTCATTTTTTGAGCAAGAATTACTAAACCAAGGAGCTCAGCAATGTAGGACTATACAAAGAAAAGTAATTTGAAAGAAAATATAGTTCTTTTATCTAGGGCAGAGATAAATTTGATCTACTACAGACAGTGCCACTCACCGACTTGAGGTGCTAAACCATTTTGGAAGCTCTAATAATGAACATACTTACAAAAGATATTTTTTTAAATTCATCATTATTTGTACCCCTTTGATATGACTTGGACTTTTACAGGTCCCTTTCATTGACAGTAATCTTGTACTTGCTGTCTGCAAGCATTTCACAAATTCTTTAGATTTGGAGGAAAAATCCAGGGAAAATGATTTAAAGCTTTCGGCACTACATGTCTTTTTTCTGAACCCAGATAAGAGCTGGGAGCCAAGTAAGTATCAGTTTCTGTAACAGACATCCCGAAGACTTCTGTTAGTCTCATGATTCCCTGTTGCTTCAGGGCTCTTTGAATATTCATATACAAATTATCGACACATGCCATTTTACACTAGCAAGTGACACTGCTAATAGCGTAGCTTTAGAAGAAAAAAAGCACTGAGGGAAACAAATTTACCGTATTTTACAATAGTTAGGATGCTACATAGGAACTTAATTTTACTGAGAGTAACTGATCCAGCTATAGACAGCTAAATCAGCACTGATCTAGAAAAATGAAGAGGCAGCACTGCTGAGGTAGTCTGAAATTCAACATTCTGCTTTGTTAGTCATGTTTAAGAGAATAACCATGTAAATCAAAAATGGCTGGGTTCCAGACCACAGTTCTGGCAGGAAAAGGCCAATGGGAAATTATCCACAAGTTCCAAGACTGGTATAGGGAGAAGAGTACTTATGCAGAACATGTGTTTTGTACATGGGTCTTTGTTCAGAGATATGACACAAGTATTTATTCAAGGTCTGGCTTAAGAATTTCTGTTCACAAGAGATGTTGATTTTATTATGTTCTTTGGCATAATTTGCCAGCTCACAATTTTATGGTCGAAAGAGAATCATTATGCATTTAAAATGGGAAAAATAACATACAGATATATCCTGCTACTATTTGTTTTGTTGCTTCATTTTTTTAACTGGTTGGTAAGTTTTAGTTATTTTCTCACATTTTTAAAAATACTTCAAATTATTTTACTTTTTAGGAGTTTTAAATGGGATTTTTTAAAGAAGAACCATTGGTACAAAAACATGCTATCTACTTACTGACAAGTATTCTACAATACCTAATTTCTCCTCATCCTTTTATCCCCTACTCATCCAGTTTTGGCCTCCCTCACTTTTTACACAATCTGGTGCAAAAGCCTTCTCTTCTGCTGTTTTTGGCATCTGAAACTACATACCTCTACTTCTCAATTTAATGTAATTTAAAATCTTAGCTGAAATCTTATATTTCTTCCCATATTTATGCCTCTAACTTTCACTCCCCTGCTGGTACAGTTTGTTCTACAACATGCAATGCATAATTGCTTACTTTAAACTGAAGATCTGGAAAGAACACTTTTATATTTTTCTTTTTAGAAGGTGGTTTGTTTTTTTTTTTTTCAAGGGCACTTTCTTTTTAAAGGGTACCTCATTCATCTCATACTGTTGGTTTCCTGCAAGTAAATGCCACTAAGAACTTGATTATGTTTCTTTTGGACGTACAGTAATTGTGCTTGAATGGGGAAATGGAAAATTAACTTATTTTCATGAAAAAAAAAATTAGAAAAATAGGTTTGTTTTCATAGGTCTTTTTTTTAGTCATAGTTTTTCTAATTTGTGTTTTTTTAAATATCAGCAATGAATATGAAAATGCACAGTGGCTAACATGAAGAGATCTTCTTCATGTGAATTCTTTGCTTTTAACTGGAGGGTAAAATAATCTCATCCTCATTTTTCTCATGTCCTTGACATATCTGACAGCACTGCAGAGGATGGGAGAAAACTGCTTCTATATGGTATTTAGACCACTAATCTGCTGCAATAAAGTGATTTTGCTGCTATAGTTCTTGGATTTCTCTGTGACTGCCTTTTTTAAGAGAAACATTTCTTTTGTTGACTTTTTTTATTGTTTCAAGAAGTTCTTTGTCGGGCTCACTTTATTAGAGACAACAAACCTTTCTGCATTCTTTGATTAAAATATATACTGTCAATTCATATAACTAGCTGTGATATTACGTTTACCAGTTTCCTGAATTTCTTATAAATAATCTTCTGCTAAAGAAGAAACCTTCATTGTGTTTGTGAAATGCACAGACATTTATACATGGGTTCCAAAGCTCCATCTAAGTGATTGAGGGCTAAATATAATAATTTTTTTATGCCAGCTTTTAATTGAGTAATGGTGTGTGAAAGTCATGTGGCACAGTGGGAAGCATACAAAAAAGAATCTGAAAGGGCATAATGACTGCAGAACATCCACGCATTTGAAATCAGGAGAATGTAAGAAAAATCTAAGTCAGTCACATCACATGAAGCAATGGGATTACGCAAAAAATGTGGTTAATAATGCTTCACTGGAAATGTGCCGCAACACAGTGTGAAACATGCGCCCTAAACTATGAGAAATTATTTAAAAAAATGATCTTATTATTTAAAAAATGATTAAACAGTCATATAGTAAGCTACTTACAGAGTAAAATCTAAATATACAGAGTATGTAGCTTATATTTCCAGGATGTCATCTACATTATTTTTCAAAGTTTGCTTTATTGATTTTACTGAAAATAGTTATTTCACGTGACAGAAGTTACAAGGATGTCTCTAGTGCTTCACAGGTGTCCTGGTGTTAAGATGCAAGCAGATCTACATCTTTCCTGTCTCTCCTTAGAGAAAGTAGGGACGAATTGCATGATTTTTCTAAGACTATGTCACTATATGGTCCATCAAGCAAAGAACGTTCTCTTTCCTTCATCTTGGACTTCTTTTTGACCATCAGGTTATATTTTTCTACACTGTCAGTTGGATTCAACTCCCTGTTTTCTTTCAGAGTCCCAGTCCACAAATTGTCCACAATCGTTAGTTTTATTCCAGACTTGGGTCCAGGAAAGCTGGAAGTGGAGATGTGTACAGTTTTTGCCAGTACACGTAGTCTGAAGACTTTTTGGATATAGGCTTAATCTGTTTCTTTATTTATTTAAATTTTCTAACTAAAACTATGACTAACACTCCACAGGTATAACTTTAAATTTCCCAGATCCTATAGTTCTGAATACTGTATATATCATAACATATCTGTGCAGACTATTCTATCAAGACATTCTATTATTGCAGAAGGTCACTAGCTTCCTTAAAGAGCTATCACTTCAGCATGCTACTTTGCAGGTCTATTTCTAAAAAAAGATTATTCATGAATGAATCCTTTTAGAAGACTGTGGTATATGTGCTTTCACTGAACATACACTGTATTCGGTTTTTGTTTCTATTTTTTTATGTTCAACAGTTATTCAAACTGAAATTATTTTAAAAGTTAGTCACCATAAACACAATAGCCCTGCAAAGATAACAGAACATTGTCAGGCCAAGGATCCTCAGTAGCCTAATCGATGAAAAAGGATATCATGGAATTGGTTACTCCCAAGCCATGATTTTGAAATCATTCTTGAAAGAAAACAAGTTTTCTATTTTTCATGCTGTGAAACCTATTGAGCTGAACCAATCAAAGAAGCTCTTCCACAAGAGTCTTGCAGCGTGAGGAGGAATTAACTCCTACAGTGATAGAACATTCATTATGAGGGAGATCACTTTGGGATCATGTAAACCACATCATGGGATGATTATGTAGTTTGTGGGGCTACGAGAAACATATTGCGAGATGTTTAGAGGAGCAACTAAAGGCAGAGAAAGAAGCAACAAAGGTGGGTTAGGAAGAAATGGCACATGAAAGCAGAAGAAAAAGATAATAAAAGAAAAAGGGTAGGGCTGGTCAAGAGTAAACCACTTGCTTGAGGCAGAGAGACACTGATAACTCTATTCCTAGATATTTTCCTTGATGAGGTTACTCCTATTCCACATGTACATAATACTAGTAAGCCTCAAGCTGGAGTAGCCAGCAATTAGAACAAATGGTCTCGGAGCCATGTGTCAGAGAAATTGAATGCCTGATGGCTGGATCATGGCAAGATCAAGGGTTTGAAAATTTGCTACCAATTGTCCAAAACCTCTACTGAAGAGATAGGGGATCTGGGGAAGCCATAGGTCTGCACTAGTGGTCTTCAGCCTCGACCAGCTGCAGTGAAGGAACAAGATATGGGCCATCTACAACCTTCACATCTGTATGTTTTCTGTCAGTATTTAGGAGTGTGTCTTACCATGTTTGAGTAGTTTGTGTATGCGCTGCTAACTGGAATATCTAAGGACTTTTGAGCTGTACCACCTTCATATCTACTGGGCTATTGGACTCAGAAACCCCTATATTGTAATTTATTTTAATATAAACCTATTACTTTAAGAAATATGGGGTGAAGAGGGATACTAAGTGAGTTTGATGATGATACTAAACTGGGAGAAGCTGTTGACTCCCTCAAAGGCAGAGAGACTGTGTAGAGGTAGAGTGACCTTGACAAGGGGTTGGGCTGGGCAATCACCAACCGTCTGAAGTTTAAAAAAGACAAGTGCCGGCTTCTGCACCTGGAATGCAGATTGTTCATACAGACTGGGGAATGAGATGGTGGAAAGAAGTGCCACAGAAAGGGACCTGGGGGTCCTGATTGACAGCAAGTTGAATATGAGTCAGCAGTGCCCTGGCAGCCAGGAGGGCCAACTGTGTCCTGGGGGGCATCAGGCAAGGCATCACCAGCTGGTTGAGGGAGGTGATTGTCCTGCTTTACTCTGCACTGGTGGGGCCCCACCTTAAATATTGTGTGCAGTTTTGGGCACTGCATTATGAAAAAGACATAAAACCATAAAAGAACTTCTAAAGGAGGGCTGTGAAGACAGTGAAGGATTTAGAAGGGAAGACATACGAGGGCCAGCTGAGGTCACGTGATGTGTTCAGCCAAGAGAAGAGGAGACTGAGGGGAGACCTCATTGCAGTCTTCAGTTTCCTCACAAGGGGAAGCAGAGCAGCAGGCACTGATCTCTTTTTTCTGATGATCAGGGACAGGACCCAAAAGAATGACATGAAGCTATGTCAGGGGATGTTTAAGTTACATATTAACGAAAGGTTTTCCATACAGAGTGGCTGGGCTGGAACAGGCTTGCCAGAGAAGTGGTCACAGCACCAAGCCTGAGAGAGTTCAAGAAGCATTTCAGCAATGCTCTCAGGCACATGTTGTGATTTTTGGGGCTGTCTGTTCATGGCCAGGACTTGGACCTTCCTGGTCCTACTGGGACCAATATCTAAACAGAGATAAATTGCCTGTATGGCTTACTGTCTTAGTTGTCTATGAAGATGTGTTATGTGTGGGGATATACTGAAGTATTGCAGGAGAAAAAAAAACTGGAGAGTTTGCTAAAAGTTTTAATTGGTTTTGTAAATCTTTTAGATGAGCTTGGCCCAGCTTCAAATAAGGCAGTTCAGCAATGTGGTCCCCTGTTTATAATGAACTAGAGTAGACTGCAAATTTGGGGCAGTAAGTTTAAGTCTCTAGAAAAAAACACTGAAAAGTGCAAAAGAATATAACATCTACAGAAAAAAAAAGTCAAGTTTTAAACAATAGATGCAGAATTTAAGATATTGTAACCAACGACAAAACACAGTATGAAATCTTTGAAGTTTTTATACTTGTAATTTAATGAAGAAGCAAAATTAGGTTTTTTTTCCTCATAAGTCTCTTCTAACATTTCTTATCCTTGTAATATTTAATTCATATGTTTGTGCTGAAAATTTCAGTGACTTCACCTTCAATTGTTTGTCCTCCTTCTACTGTTCAGATGAATGCAGTACTTGCAGTTATGAGCTTTCTCCTGAGGTTCATCATAAAAAGTCTCCCAAGGTGAAAATGGCATTTCTTTCTTGGTAATTTAATCTGAAAAGTTGCGTAATTGCAAAAATAAAACTTTTCAACAGGGTCAGGCAAACAAATAGAAAGCTTTGCATAAGTCTATTCTTACTTGAAAAATTAGCTGTGTACCAGCTCAATTCTCTGAAACTAGTCAGGTCATAAAGGAACTATTGTTTTTACTATTTTTACTATAAAAATGAAAATTGAAGCTGAAGTTTCAATGTGACATTATGGTGAACATAAAATACAATGCTGCAAAAAGTTCTATTCTAAATAGACAAAAGAGAGAGGGGAAAAAAAACGCCGCACATTGGTTTTCTCATTTTCTCAGTAGGAAATTGAGATGCACTTAGTCTAAGTGCATCATGTGGTCCTACAGGAAGCCTTCTTTAGAAAAAGCCAGATCACCAACACTGGGCCTTCACCTTCCACAGGAAAAAAAGTCAAATACTGTAAAATAATATCTATCTTTTGAAATCATGAAACATACAGGCAACAACAGATATATAGACACAAAATGTTTCAGTTTCTCTAAAAAAAATCCCCAAGAGTCTGAAGGACCCAAGAAGTAATAATGATCTTTCAGGTTCTTTAGGATTTATGAGATACTAGAGTTGCCTCTAGGTAGTTTACTTGACTGACTACCTCTAAAATTCTCAGTGATTGCTGAAAAAACAGACAACTTATGCTGTACACCCATACAGATGACCAAAGGCTTTCTGCAATTCATTTTCTCTTTTTTGTTTTGTACTGCGCTTACATCTCCCCCCAAAACATTATTTCTTTTATGAGTATCATTGTCTGTGTTTTCGAAGCACGGATATTGCATTTCAAGGCACCATGATAAATGGAGCATTTCAATTTGTTGTGATTTTATAAACACAATAAGACAGTACTCTGTTTCTGATTAAGATGAATAAAATATCAACTTCAGACTTCGAAGGTTTCTAAATCTTCACCATATTAAGGGACTCTGGCAGTGCTACTAGTTATGGTTAAAACTGTTGAGTGGCAACAAAAACTTGTAAAAGAAGACTTATGTCAGACATAAGCTCTGAGAAATATACTATTTATTTCATCCTTTCCACAAGTTTTCTCTTTCATCCTCATAATTCTTTTATGTAGACTATGTTCTGTAATGTAGATGTCTGAGTGGATTAGAGTTTTATAAGAGAATACTGAACTGTGAAAAAATCCGCAATTGCAGAGTGTTCTGTCCCACAATTTGTGATGGTTGTGATGGACAGCAAGTAAGAGGCAGTTTCTGAGACTTCTTCCTAATGTGTTTACCCTCCCTTTTCATCCTGTGATATTGGATTCTTCTAGACTTTTCACAAAAGATATTTTATGTATCTATATATAGTTGTTGAATTTTAGGCACTTCAGTTTCAACATTGTTGTTCAGTAGCCTAGTTCTATATTGGAATGCTAAGTCAAGTGTTTGATATCTGCCTTTATGCTTTGCTTCTCTTAAAAACTTGATGAATACCCATAATTTCCGTATGTTAAGTATAGAAATCACAGACCCAGCCTTCCAACATACATAAAGAAATCAATGGACATAGGGAATAGGATGGGCCTTAACAGACCCTTAAGTCCATTAAGAGTCACTTTTCTTTAAATCCAAAGTGCCTTCTTTTTTTTTTTTTTTGGTTCAAATAAATGCTATTTCCAGATGGAATGTACAAACACAAACTATTTCTCTGTATTAAATATGTGAGTTGTTTTATTCATAAAATGTAGCCACCATACTAAAAGCTGTTCTGTGTTAATGCCATAGCATTTTTCCAGGATGTGGAATGCCAAAATGCATGTCTTTGCTGAAACAAATCCAAATATTAGGTCTTGCCCTCCCCAGCAACACATGACTTATTTATGTCATGAGAGAAATCTAGCACAAACTTGTCTTCATCATTAACTATTGTTCACACTAGGTCTGTTTTCTTACTATATTTATAGCAAGAATATGTATTTTGACTTCTATCTACCAATTTGAGCAGGTACATTTGATACATATGAACTTGATAAAAAATCCAAAGCTGTTTGAGAATTCCATAAAAAGCAGGGCCTCATCTAATTACAGAGATTTTAATCACTCTTAAAAATAGAAACAACATTAAAATAATTTGTCAAAGTATTAATTTTCTTAATTCCTATTCTTATGTTATTGTGAATACTCATACTGAATGCACAGATGCATGTAAGTAGTCACATGCCAGTTCAAGTTAATTCCTCCATGACTTGCAGAATATATGTTCTTGTGCTTGGTGCTGTAGACCACATCCTAAATAAGCAGAATCTGTACAAACCCTTCTTCAAAAAGAAAAAACAGAAATACATGTGTGTGAAATCTTAAAAAATATATCCCTGAAAACTTCCCCCACATCAATGAAATACATTACATTGGGTATCTCTCTGAGCTATGATGTATGAGCCTGGCTCATACCACAGAGGTTATAAGGTTATAAGGACTTCTCTGTGGGCTTTTCCCTGTAATTCCTTGGTTTCATATTGAAAGGAACTTTCAAACACTTTCTTTAAAGAATATGTTATTGCATTCTCTTTTGTTTTCTAAAAGATTTGGATTTTTCTATTATGTTTATATGCTACCCACACACAAGATTTCCAATAGAGAGCACAAGATAGGTATTGCTTTGCAATAGAGAAGAAACAGTAATATTTAAAACCTGTATATATGACTCCAGCATGATATTTTTGTACTTCATTTAACAGGAAAAGTTGAAATAACTGAGGATTTCTCACACGAAAGCCTTATTTCCTTAAAACTGATCATTTGATAATGTGGTAGGATAGGTGGAACTGTTTATCAACTTTTACATTTCAGAAGTAGACACATCCTAGACCAACAAGAGCCACACAGACCAACATGGACAGAGAGCAATTCCAGTATCAGCACACACATATGCAGAAACAGCATTCACATGAGCCACTGGATAGAACCACCTTGTTTCTTCCATTTGGCTAGTCTGTAGTCTGCTGTGGTTGCACACATGTACACAAACTGACCCTGGTTAGTAATAGACCTTAATAAGAAGGTAGGAAAGTTTACAGCAATGAGATGTAGAGCTCAGTCAGGCAAGTGTACTGACCAGCAACTTGCTGATACTCAGACAGTCCCTTTTAACCCCATTTACCTCCATTTTCCCATTTTCTTTCCCCATTTACTTCTCTCTCTCCTTTTCTTTTTTCATATCTCCTCTCAGATTAAAAAAAAAGTCCCTAATACTTTCTTCCTAGTGATTACAATTCTGTTCCTTCAGTACCCAAATTTGCTGTTTCTGATAAAGTTACCTACACAGTCTCATACATAGATGGTATTTCTGATATGGTTACCTGCGTGCTGTGTGATTCCAAAATCTCTAATTATCTGTGGTACTTGACTAACTGTTATCTCTGCAATCCTCAGATTGTCAGCCTCATGGTACCATTCTTATACTGAAAACTGGGTTTGTGAGATTCTGACTCTTATTTATTATGTCCAGAAATATCTCATTCCATGTTAAGTAATTTCTTAAGTTCTATTATGTCACCTAAACTTCAGGATATGGACGTAACCTGCCTGCATACCTTAACACAGAAGCCTCCTTGCATCACCTTTCTTCTTATACATGTGTTAATTCCAGACACAATCTGTCTTGTAATTTACCCAGAATATCATGAGAATAATTTCACTCTTTTAAGCATTCAAATTTTTCAAATGCTCTATTTCTTACATTTTCTAAGAAAAACTACAGCTCTATTTCTTACAATTACTGCCATTAAATAAAAAAAAAAGATATTTTTTCTACTTTCAAAAAAAGTTTAGATGAAGAGTTGTCAATCAGATATACCTACCACTGAATTACTATCATCATAAATAATTAACAAAATTTTTGTCAGGTTTTTAAGACTGATGGCTGTCACATCCAGACTTCAAATGGCAGTTAAAATTAGACTTAATGCTCTAACACTTTTCTTATTCCATGCCACATCATATTACCTCTAACAACAATGTCCTTTTCCCTTGCTGCTCTGTGAAACACAGCTCATGACAATGGAGCCAGATACTCCAGTTGTTTTCTGCATATGTATGTCATGCATTAGCAATTCAGTTTTGTGAATTATGCTATAACTGTCTTACAGTGCTGAAAGGAATCTCGGAATATGAACGTGTTAAGATTTACAGGTCTAGATTTGGAGAGTATAAGGCAGGTTGCCCAGTTGTCACATTGTGAAGCCGAAAAGGAAGCAACTTTTCAACTACTACTTCAATGAGGTTAAACTAAAAAACAGCTGATGTCAGTGAAGACTGATGTTCTGACCATATTTTTGCTCTTTTTAAGGAAGACATGCAAAGGAGGCTGTAGGCAAAAAATAGGCTGTGGGCAAATGGGACCTGTATTGAACATCTGTGCTTGCTTTCTTTTTTTTCCTGTTACTAAAGAGAATGTTCAGATGGTGATTTTAAATGATTTAAGGTTGACAGTGTTAGGTCTAATAAGGGAAAGCCAAACAACATCTGGTGTGGTGGAAATAAAATGATTTGGTATAACACTTAAAAATCTCCATGTACAAGTAGGGAACTTTTTTGATCCTTCTAAAGGACTTATTGAGCCATCATTTTTAATGTGGGTAATAATATGACAAGGTGGCATGTGGATTCCTCATGAACTTCTATTGCATAACTAATCATGTTTTCTTTTTTTTTTCATTAGAAAGCTTATAATACAGGTATTATTCCTCCCCAAGTATTACCACTCTTTTAAGGATATAATTATTTTATGATTTTTTAAATGTTATGGTTATTTTTGTTTTACCCCCTTTGCTGTTGCTTTTCTGCATGCTCAATGTCAAGGCCATATTAAAAAGTTATGAAGATACACCTGGGAGTGTCAGAAAAATTAGGATTTGTCTGAAAGTCCCTCAAGAAGTGCAAAAAGCTCTAACCAAACATGAGGGTGAAGTGCTGAAACTCATTGGTAATGATAAGGGCATGCCACAATGTGGCTTTTTTCATATTACCTATCATGCCTACTTGCTTGAAGACCTGTTTATAACCTCAGTTCTTCTACTGGAAGTGTAATCTGTCCATAAAATGCTCCCAAAGAATTTTTTTCTATATAGAATTTATGATACAATCTCCCTATATTCTATATATGATCATGGAATTTCAATAAATCTAGAGAAAAGCAAAAGTAGAGCAAATAGGCATGTATTTATAATATTCCAAGACTTTTTGTACAAAATTCTTACCATGTACAAACTCTTCTAGACACCCTATTTTTCTCCATAGACAGAAGTGCAAATTAGTAATACATCATTTTAAAAGTTACTTTTTTTATGGTATTTAAACTGGAAAAAAATTTTTTCAGGATATTCACTCATACATGAGTACTGTATTCATTGCTCAGATAGCATCTTAAAATAAAATGCTTTATCAAAGATCGTTTAAATTCCTTTCCTAAGTGCTTCCTCCATTTCATCATATTGAGATTATTTTTTGTCATTTCATTCTGCATATGTGTGTGTACATGTGTGTGTATGTGTATATTTACTTTATTTAAGGATGTAAAGATGCTAGAGGTGAACACAGAATCTGAGCTTGAAAAAACATAGAAATATGTAATTGTTTTTGTTAAATAAAACATTATTGTGGCTCCCAATATATCTTACAGATCTTAAAGATTACTTGAAATAATTTTTGTATTTGGCATATATTATTACACTTATCAAGCATAGCTAATTGGCATAACTAAAGTACACGAATAACAATGTGGCTTAAAACTACAAAAGAAAATTAAATTATGTTTATTTCTTATAAATAAATTATTAGCCACTATGTATTATTTATATTACACAAATTTAAGCAATGTATAATACATGAGGATAAATTTACTATATTTGGAACAAAATTAACTGAACTGTCTCTTAGGACCTTTATTAATATTGCAAAATTTGTATTATACTCCTGTATAATTGATTTTAGAAGACTACTTTGCATATGTTTTCCTAAATCACATCACTTAAGCTAGAAAATGTTATGTATCATGTGCTAGGCTGATAGTACCATGACAAAGGTGTACGGTGAAGCATGAGACAAAGTTCCTTAAAATTCTGGGAAGCTGTGTTAACTTTGCACAAAATATGAAATTCCAATTTCTCTATGAAAAAACTCCTAACAAATTAGTTAAATTTTCTTAAGAAAAATCACCTTCCTAGCTGTCTAACTTCAAACTACAATATGTTTATATGACCTATGTATTCTATGAAAATTACATTAATAAAGTGTCAAGGAAATTACAGGTATATTTTATCATTATATTTTTTATTGATAATATATTTTATGTTTATATTATCTCAGGACATGTCAGTAGAAATGTTGCTACTAAATATTGAAAATATTAGATAATCTTTTCTATGCTATTTTGTAATAAAAAGGTTTATACAATACATACACAGTTCCCCCCCCTCTCCCCGCCAATTTTGTCAAAGCTATTTCCTAAATGAAAAGTCTTTTGTGCAAGAAGTTCTGTGATGCTCCAGGTCACTTCTCTTGCTTTCTCATTATGTGGGAAACTCAAATTAACATATCTTATGAGGGGATAAAACTGATCGTAATAGAAAATTATCATAATGGAAATAGATGGACCAGTTTAAAAAATAGTTTTAACCAAACTAAGCTACAGCTGAATTTCACTACATACTATGAACTGTACACTTTTAAAGTTCTACTATCCTAAAAAGATAAAAGAGACGTATGGAAAATATGAATTTTCTTTGTTTTATCTTTTTCTGGCATTTCATTTTTGTCTTTATTTTATTCCTGTTATGTTCATCATAGACTGAAATTAAATTTGATTAATTGCGATACATCTTTAGTGCAAAAGAAGCAGCCAGTGTAGCAGAGTTTACTGTAAAACACTACATATTTATAACAGTGGCAGGAAGATTTGTAATCATATCTTGACATAAAGTTTTACTTTGGTACCTTCAGCTGCACAGATGTTTTCATAAAGTTGTCTGAATTGACTTTTTCAATGCCAAGGTGTCCTTTGCCATATTACTTTGAAGCAAAAAAAAAAAGGTGGGTTCAAAAGACAGAAATGCAGAGAAAAGTAACTCTTTCTGTTCAAGAATTTCTCTTCTCAGGAATGTTCTGCCTAAATTGATAAAGAAGATGGAAAGCATACTACTATTCATATACTTCCAAAAGACTTTCTGACAAAAGTCATGATGAGGTTTAGGTTCTAGAAAAGTAATGGTAGATGTTGATATTATCTTTGAGAGAGATTAAGGGATCTAAGTGGCTTCACTGCTTATAGGTTCTTCTATAAGACTAAAGAAGGATGTGAATAATTTCTGTTGGAGTTGACAATGACCAATCTTTCTTCTATCCATCTTTTAATATTTTAAAATGAGAAGGAATCCATTACTGGAAGAAACTGTATTACTCTCTATTGAAAGTAAAATAAGGAAACATCTCTCTCATAATGAGATGCAAAATATTTTCCATTCATAATGAAAACTGTCGATCATTTAAAAAAGCATTCCTCTTTAGTCTAAATACACATCTAAATCTACATAAATAAATGTTAAGAATGCATTCCGATACATTTTTGATACATTCCAGTTTTGGTACTCACTTACTATAGTTACATATGGCCTCCCAGTATAGGAAAGGATATTTACAGTTCAGGAATGTGACAGTTTCAGATTAGTTTTCATGTGAGAACTCCTTTTGCTCTGAGAAAAGGAAAAAAAAAAAAAAAAAAGCCACTTTTGGATTCATGTCAATTTATTTCCAGAGTAACTTTTGAAGCAAAGTGTGTCTCCTGTATCACATTAAGTCCGTCCCATGGAGATGCTAGACATTATAATCCTCTAATAATGTGAAAATATACTGTTGTTTTCCTCAGATGTGTTAGCTCTATTTAAGGCTAACTGATTAGATATTTTCATGGCCATATAGAGGTGTAGATATAATGGAAAAAGAAGAAAAAAGATTTCCAGACCATAATCCTAGCTCTTGCATTTTACCTCCCTATATCCCTTTCAACAAATTCTATCAAACAACACATTTTTTGTCACACCAGCTGCTGCAATATTTAGGCACCAGAATGTGTGTCAGTTATGGAATGGAAGTACAGTC
Source organism: Cephalopterus ornatus (assembly GCA_013396775.1). Classification (NCBI taxonomy): domain Eukaryota; kingdom Metazoa; phylum Chordata; class Aves; order Passeriformes; family Cotingidae; genus Cephalopterus; species Cephalopterus ornatus. Next base: position 14,963 of record VZRE01018192.1, read on the forward strand.
TCAGAGGTTCTTGGCTGCCATAGAATTAAAGCTCGGTGCCTGTTCTTTAAATTGAAATTATTAGGGCTTTTTGTGCTCAGTATTTTAACCAGCTGAAAATCTTTAGTGAATGGACATTTTAAAACTTGTGTTGTCTACTGGAGAATGATTAAAGCCCTATGATTTCTTCACTGCCTTTAGTTATCTCAAATGTCACAGTGATTGATGGCAAAACATCTTTTCTTCTGTAATGTTTCGGACCTTGTTGCTTGCCTTGAAGCAGATAATGTAGCCACAGCAAAATGTGAAATGGCAGATAAATAATTTGTCTTGTTTTCTCTCCTAAGTTGCAACTAGCATAGCCAAGATGCACTTGTTCACCTGCCTTGGGATTGCTATTCGATAACATTCTGGTGACTGACACCAGACATATGTGCGACATAATCAAAAAATTGCAGGAAAAGTATGCATTCCTCCTGGAAATAAAAGGTATTTTATTGCCTGAATAGTATTAGATAGCAGTTAGTTTCTTACAAGGTTTTCTGTGAACTTCATGGAAAAAAACAAGTTAAAAACCCCAAACCAAGCAAAGAAACAAAGCAAATAGAAAAAAAAGGATTTAATTTTTTTCCTTACAAATCTTCTTATTCAAGAACATTGATTTATCTGAAACGTTCTGGCCTACCAGCAACACAATTTCTTTGTGGTTTCTGGATTTTATTTTTTTTTTAAGATCTGAGGTAGAAATGTGATACTACCTTGCTTTACAACAGACATAGGTGCTCAGATGCCATCTGTTAAACATCTCAGTTTGGTGTAGACAGACAATTAATGACTGCCAGATATGAAGAACTTCTTTATTTTCCCAATATCTCTGTCAGCTCAGTTCTAATCCCTTAATCTCATACAGGAAATAGTAAGAAATAGAGAAGATCATGAGAAGGGTAACATGGAAGATCAGAGCTTTGGTTGGCCTCAGTACAAGGAATAACTAAATAAACAAGACTTGTCTCTGAAAAAGACCTAACTGTGAAGTAATATGATCTCTAAATCATGTGTTGCACAATGTCTTGGATATAGGGAAAGGAGGCAAGGGTTAGCATTATGTGGGTGTGAACAATTATATATTTTATCCCATTCAATCCTTTTTTAATGGACGGTCTCTGTAAGCACGGGAGACAGAACTGTCTTTAGCTTGCCTGAGTTGCAAAAGAGAATGGACGGGCCCCTTGAGCCAAGGGCAGAAGCAGAAGCGCCACCATTGTCATTTCCCTGGCGAGGTGGAGCTAGCTGCTTTGCCACAGATTGGGGCAGCTCCACGAGTCCCAGCCAACAGGGGAGCCACCCTGAACCCGAAAAAAGCATGCCACCACTTCCGCAAGCTGCACCGCCCCAGCCACTGGTCGGAGCTACTCCATGAATCCCTCCCTAGCTGCCATTTGTGGGAACGAGCCACTGCCGCCAGGAGACCTGGGGCTGGCATCATCACCATTGCGGCAGTGAGCCCGAGAGAGAGAGAGAGAGAGAGAGGGAGAGAGAGGGAGAGACAGAGAGAGAGAGAGAGAGAGAGAGGGAGAGAGAGGGAGAGAGAGAGAAAAGGAGAGGACAGGCCACGGCTGCCCCATCTCACCGCAACCCGCTGCCATTACAGGGTGGGAAACAGAGACCCCCGTACTCAAGCCAGTATCACAGCAACACCACCTCTTCTGTGGATTAAATAATCTTCCAGGGTTTTGTTTTGTTTGTGGGTGTTTTTGTTTTTGTTTCTTTGTTTGTTTTGAGGAGGGCTTTTAAACCACTGAAGACCATTTGCTACATTGTTTTTCTTTGTTTTCCCTGACCATGTGGTCCAGGGGTGGACCTGCTCTTGCAGCTCCCCAACAGAAGCCTAAAATAAATCAGAAGAATAACTCCTTAAGAATATCTCTTTTTTTTTTCCTAGGTTTAGATGATGATGATACTGTACATTGGGAAAATGTACAGTATTGGTTAAACTTTCTGTTTAACCTTGTCAAACACATTTGTCTGGAAATCCAGTGATGCTCCTTGCCAGAGACAGGCAAAGTATCAGTCTAAACAGACTCTTCGTCTCAAGTGGTACATTCTTGTGCTCTTCAGGAAACAGAAACTCCCCAATATAACTGTTTGTGGTGCCTTCTTCAAAAATGTCTACCTGCAGCATCATTTTATTTTTGTTAATATCAGACCTGGTATAAAAGCACAAATACAACTAGATAGAACAATTCATTGTCTGTGCCCACTGAACAAAATATGCTTTGCATACTTAAAAATACCTTTTTGAATCCTTTATATTCACTGCAAAAAGTACATGTTGGACCCAATTGCATTTGCTCTGGTTTTTACTATGAAGAAAATGTAGGATCCCTATTTTTTTCAAATAACACTGTAAAATACCAAATAGTCTGTTCACCAAAATTTCTCTTTTCTTTCCTGACCTATCCAGTAATTGCAATTTCTGTATCAATCAATGACGTGAGGTTAACTAGCATGAAGAATTGTCCTTGTGAAACAGACACATGAAGCAAAATGCTAAGTGATAAGATGCAGGCAACTTCCAGCTGAGTGGGAGAATAAGAAGTGTAGATGTGGTGTCAGTCTTTGTAAAGAAAAGAATAAAATCTCCTGTCTTAGACTGATGGGATGAAAGACCCTGTACAACAGGGAAACAAAGTTCTCTATGTAAAGCTGAAAGTTACTTATAGACGGTGTGTCAATCAGACCATTCTTCATAGCTGACAGTTCCCAAAGGAATTAGAAAAAAAAAAATTCTACTATCACAGACAGAGACTCTGAGAGCAAAACGTTTCCCTTCAGATTCTTCTATCTCAATAGAATTCTGATAGGCTTGACTGATCCTTCTGAACATGAGTTTGACTTGGTCACATAGTAACATAGAAAAATCCTTTGATTCATATTATATGACTTTACTTGCAAAACTCACACTATTGAACACATACTTCTATAGTTCCATTATGAGAAATGGCCTGAAGAAAGGATTAATGGTCTGAATAAAGAAAAAAAGAAAAATTCCATATTGGATTGAAAAAAAAATCCTTGTATAGTTAGGGAACACAAATGAATTTTGGATAAATTTCTGCTTGTTAGAGGAAGAATGAAATTAGAGCTGATGCCCATATTTCTGTGGTTAGAAAGACAGTTCATATTCCCAGATTTAATTAACATTTTTGTAGAATTTTATCTACAACTTGTTGAGTGTGAAAGTGAAGCATTGGGTTAAGCATGAGACTGTGAGGTAGCTCAGCAGTTTAGGAAATATGATTACTTTCCTGGATTATTAAGGAATGTGGAAATATTTATATAATACTAACTAGTTACTACCTTATTGTTTGTCTCGGTATAAAAAAAAGGCATTCATGCACCCTTTTTTGTAATAATCACAAGAACTCTTGATATGGTGTTACTCTCCACTGAATGGAAATGATCTTGTAAAAATAAATTTGTCCCGATAGTGTAAGAAACTGTATGGCTGGTGTATCTCTCAAATATGTGGGTATTCACTAGACCAAAGGAGTGAGATGAGTTTTGAGCACCATCATCATCATGGCTAGGCTTTGTGAAC
>VZRE01018194.1:0-16023 GCA_013396775.1 Cephalopterus ornatus
GAGAGAGTTGGGGCTGTTCAGCCCAGAGAAAAGAAGGTTCCACATAGACCTCATAATCTTCCAGTATTTGAAGGGGTCCTATAGGGGAGCTGCAGAGGGACACTTCATCAGGAACTGTAAAGATAGGACAAGCAGTAATGGGTACAAATTGAAGGAGGGGAAATTTAGGTATGATATTAAGAAGAAATTCTTTACTGTGAGGGTGGTGAGACACTGGAAGAGGTTACCTGGGGAGGCTGTGGATGCCCCAACCCTGGCAGTGTTCTACTTCAAAGATTCATTATGCAATAGACACAATGACTATAGTATTATTAGTATTATTCAGTAGAATAAACTAAACAAGTTGCTTCCACAGCCTATGGACAACCTAATACAATTAATGAAAAATATGGGAGGAATATTTTCCATTTGGGTTGTGAGAAGAAATTGATTTTGAATTTTATTTATATTATACAAAAAAAAAGTTTAAACTTTCTTCAGAGCATAAAATCAATTAATAATAGGTGACAAAACATCTAACATTTTCTTATTGTCAACAATGAGAAGTTTGCAATGTTCCCATGGAAAAACTAATACAGATGGATTTGAAGCAATTTTATTGATGTGACTAGAATTTGGAGAAAGATTTAAGGCAAGCATCTTTTCCAAGTAAGGCTTGATAATGCATATTACAAACATAAGAGACATAAATAATCTAATTAAGGTGGGCTGGATGTTATGCATGAAACTTTTATATCTGTACCTCAGCTTCTTCAGACATTGTGTTTTGCCTAGACATAAGTTCTATCACCTTGAGAAAAACTGTATTGAATATAAAACCATATTTAAACTCATACTGCCTCCTCTTCTACAATCAAGTTTAATTCTGAAAGTCTCCTAATGCTCTGGAACAAGTTAAGCCTAACATAAGCTAATAAGTAGCATTAGCCTAATTTTACATATCCCTCCACCCTGATTGTAGATTCTGAAGAGGTCATTTAAGCGTCTCAAAAAAGTTCTCCTTATATAGTCTTATATCCACTTGACAATAAGACAATGGAGTTTTGAGAACCATATTTACACCCTCAAGTAGATAAGATCATTAACCTTTCAAGTGGGATTTTAGTAAAACCTTAATTTTTCCCACACAGTCCTATGACATCAACACTGAATATTCTTCATACTATGGCCCCAGTGAGGTGGGTAGTGAATCTGTCTCACTCTGCTTGGATGCTCTATGACTGCCACGGTATAAAAGACATGACACAGACAACAGACATCTCCCACTGCTACTGTGTTTGAAGAAGTTCTCTCTTTAAATGAGTGATTAAATCTAGGAAGGATTTTTAGCTGACATGTGCTTCTCCACAGACTGGAAGTGCATGCTTACACTTCTCTAAAAAGGAGAATATTTAAGTTTGCATTCACTAAACATTGAATTTGCTATACTAACCATAGACTCTTGGGGGTTTTTTGAGCCCAGAGCCTACTCTTCTACCAACTGCAAAGTTCAAAGCCACAATGTTTAAATTTCTTTATGAAGCTGTCCTACAGGTCTATTAAAAATTGCGTAAATTGCAAGATCAGGAAAAAAACCCCGAAACTCCACAAACTCCAAACCACCAGCACCAAAACAAAAGCGAAACAAAACCAATCAACCAAGGAAAAAAGAAGATTAAAAAAAAGGAAAAAAGGCAGAAAACACAATACAACAGAAAAACCCCATAACAAAAGGAACAAAGGTAAGGTCCCAACACCACTGATACCTTTGTGATGGCTGGAATAGAGGAAGTTCAAGTGTTGAGCTGATCAGATGATTATAGCTGAAGAGTTATAAATGTAACAACTTCAGCCAAGCAGTTGCATGAATGCAGATCTAGTTCTTTTTGTGTTTATAACTTTCTTCAGTGTGTCTTCTTTTTCTATTCAATGTGCTTCCTTTATTCAATACTCTGCAAACACTTTAGCTATACAGGTTTTATTCTGGACTATAGTGTGCCTAGTAATTGAGAGTAAATTACCATTCTACAAGGCATGCCTTAGCTTTTCTGTGAGCTAAGATACCAACTCTCTCTACTGTTCTTATGATAACCATAACTACCATACTGATAGTTCAAACCAAGGTAATTAAGTTGATCTATTTGTTAGGAAGCATCGGGTAAAATTACATGCAACTATGGAAACATTTAACCATGCCATATTGAAAAATAACTTTGAACATTTACTTCTTTTAATTGCTGAATCAAGCCCTGCACACACATAAAAAAATTTTTTTTCTTCCTTTTTTTAATGTTGGGATTTTAAAAGAATGCTAGAAGTATATTAGGTATAGTCTCCACTGAATTTAATTAAGTAACTAATAAGAGAGTGAATCAATTATTAATCACTCATGTATTTCATATAATTCAAAGGTATTATTTTATCACTGGTGAGAAATTAAAATTAAAGTGGCTTATTTTATATTTGCTATCTATATTTCAAAAGACACTTTATTTCCTCATAGACCTTGATAGCTTTGTGCAACCTCTCAGCCTAGATAGATTGTATAAAGAAAGCTCTATTCCCAAGACAGCTTGATATTGCTTTGATAAATCTCAGCTGAAGGTTCTTTATATACAACCAGAATACAGTGCCTAATTCAGCACTCGGTAGCACAAGCATAATATGTGATTTATTCCTCTGAAGTGAGAATCCATTCCAATGCATCACAATGAACATTTCTACATCCTCTTTAAACCAGAACATACTTCATTCATCATCCTCTGATATTCTGACCTCGTTATTTACTCAAGTACCAGATATGAACGTGTGCAAACCTCAACAGTTTAGAAGCAAAAAACTGCACAGCACCAGAGCAAATATAAACATTCTTTGTTGAACTATGCAGTGTAAGAATATACAGAATCAAAAATACATGAAACATTAAGATAATAAAATAACTGCAAAGTCTAAGTTGAATTTGTTATAAGAAATTATTTCTTTTACACATTACTTTGCAAGGCATTTTAGAAGCAAAACAAGATCTCATTATCATACATTTTTCTGGCCATAAAGTGCTACATACAGCTGTGTATTAGAACACATATGTAACAATCTTGCATCAACTTTCTTTTGACATGCATCTTTTTTCAATTTTTGTTCAAAACTGGTGAGCAAGGACATGAAAACCATTGTACAGTGATCTTTCACCAACAGATTAACATCTGAATGATATGCACAGACAAGAAGTTTTTTGTAATAGTTTCTAAGTAGGCAATTCTTATTCAAAGAGGAGCTTTGTCATAAAACCAAGGCTAATTTATTATTGCTTACCTTACAAAAAAAATTATGCATCTATTATCAAAAAGATGTAAATGACCTTTTGTCATTACCTATCTATGTAAGTTTAGCCTTGCTTGCCTAAACTAACAAATTAAATTTGCTCTTGTATCTATTACAATTCCTAGTATTATTGAGAGAGGCTACAGCATCATGGCAAATGCTTTGCTCAGTTTCGAAGTCTCAGCATAATATTCAAAATTCCCACGAAGATGAGCAAGTGAGGTGAAGATTATAAAGAGCAGTTAAGATTAGATCAGAGCTATATTTAAGGCCCAATACAGTACTCAGTACATTAAAAAAAAAAAAGTCACCAAAAAAACCCCCACAAAAACAACAAACCAATAAACCAAAAAAGCCCCACAGATCTTTTGTCTGAACTCTTAGCCACAGATCACTTAACTCAGACATAATGTCCTAAATAATACTACACCAGTAACATAATGTGTAGGGGAGACACACGCTTCTTCTGCAGCGTTTGGAAAACAGAGTATGTCTTACAGCTCTATGGAGACCTACTTTAATCCTGAGAGTCTGTAGTCCCAGTTAAAAATCATTCTCACACGTACTGTTAGTAAGTTGGAATAAAATGTCCAAAATAAAGCTTAAAGCTAAGAAACCTGATCAATCAATTTGTTTTTAGCAAAGTTTGGAACTGCAGCACAGAAAAGGAGACAAGCTGTAAATAGTACTTAACAAACTAAGTGTACCATACACAGGGCAATAATATTGACTTGAGAAGGCTGAACTGAAGAAAACAAAGTTGTTTTTTAGTCTCCCTTCAGTCAGTGACATTACCCACGGAAAAAGGTACACTGTGACATGACACTTTGTACTAAACTTTCAAAAAAACACCCATAAAATACTACCTGGAAGACACTCCCCACAAGAACCAGAGATCAGAAACTACTTTATGCTCCTTCTTGAGAGTCTGTAGTCCCAGTTCTAACTCTTCTGTAGAGTGAAGTACTATTTGAAACACAAATTAAGAAGTTTTACCAGTAATTGTTTCCACCACCTTCCACAGGAAATCGAAGCAGTCTCATTTGACTGCCAATATCCAATAATCAGATCAGGTCAAAGTAATCCTAAACTGCACATGTAAATGCCCATTGATGTATTAAAAGTACTGTCTGTTTATGCTGACTACAGCTTACAATCAGACATGTATAAATGGATAAATAATTACAGAAGTCAGTTGGCAGAATATGCTAATCTCTGTTTTGTACTTTAGCTACAGTCAGTAGAATATATTTTAAAATAAGCATGCTTATTTTATCAGTGATTCAGTGTCTCAGGTATTTAAGCTTCACACCCACATGTCTATAATTTTACACAATAACTTAGTTACACATTTACAATAGGCACAAATCCAAACTAGTGAAGAAAACAGACTTTGGATCAGGTTTTCACTTTGAAAGACCCATGATGTTTATTTAGCTAATATTTTTAAACCCTTACTTGACTTGTAAGTATGCCACTGTATTACAGAATTATAAGCAATTAAATGACCCAGTTATTTATAAACTCATAGAAGAAAGCTGTGCTCCCAGTCACTTGAGAAGAATAATGATTGTATTTACATTACATTGTTTAATTAGGAACTTCAGTTACTCATTTACTAAAGCTATACTTTTCACCTATTTCTTTTGTCCCGTTTTTTCATAGATGGGAGTTAAGGGCAGCGAATCACATACATGAGCACAGTTACTACGAATTTACATGCAAAAGTAAATACACTGGCATTGATAAAATATGGAAATGAACACGTTTTGCAGTAACTAGTGAAAGAACAGTTACTGGGTGTATGCTGGGTGTAAACAAGGATACAGAATGATCTCTCAATGTCACTTGCAGCCGTGCTTTTCTATGACTGGAAAATATCCCCTGTAAGAACTTGTCTTAAGTGAAACAGACCTACGAAGACATTATAACTGTAGCCCTGCTTAGCTTCATCTGACAGTGTAAAAATATTGCACTTTAGACAGGTTCATTTTGTTCCCAAAATGAAATTAAGTCAAACAGGACAATTTTTTCCTCTGGAACACAAATTTCAGAATAGCCTCTGTCAAATTTGGGTAAGGTTATCTGCTTTTTTATTCCAGAGGCAAAAAGGTCTCAAGTGTACTGCAGAAAATCAAACCTTCAAAAAATGCTGAAATTATTACCAGTTCTACTGCATAACCAGCATCTGTTCTCATATAAAAAAATAGTGTTCGCATTAAACTTTATTGCACCACTTTTTTTTATAATATCCCCCATTCAAGTCAAATATTAAATTATTTTTATCAAACAAAATATAAGGTCTTCTTTAAAATAGCAAGTAGATATAGTGTAGGCGCTATACAGAAAAAGTCTATTGGAATGATATACATCAAATCAGAAATGACAGAAAACAATCATTATGTTCTTTTCTATGATTAAAAAAAGATTGCAAAAAGATTGTGTAGGCTATTTATTGTATGCATGAAAAGCATCCCTCCTCATTCAAGGTGTTGAAGCAGGTGACACCTTCAAGCTGTCAAGTGCTGCATGAATTCTGAAGTGCAACCTGGACTCCATAGAGTATTCTTTGTAGTTGTTTCTGCAAAACACACAAGTTATTTAAAAAAAAAAAGATGTTTAAACTGGATTATTTCTACCTCACACATGCAGGGAAGTACCAAAGTTAACAGCCTTCATTCCTTCAAGAGGAAACAGAGGTTGACACAGATATGAGTTATGAGACATTCAAAGCTTCATTCACGAACTGAACAGCGAAGCCTTATATCAGTACAAAAAATTAAATGTCCTGATAAACTGAACCCATGTCTTACATCATTTTCACCTATTTTGATCCTTTTAACAGTCCTCCCAATTACTGAAGTTTGCTGTGAAAAGACAAGCCAAAATACTACAGGAAAGTAAGGCTGTTAACTGAAAGTGCATGTTCTGCCTCAAAACACAACTCAACCAGAGTAATAAAACACAGAGGAATCACATTACATAAATGTACCTGCCCATCCCACACCCACCCACCCCCAAAAAAACCCCAAAAGCAAGTACAAACTGCAGTGGACAAAACCCGATGTTTCTAAAAAGGCTTTTGCTTCTAACTCACATTTACAACACTACTGCATGATTGGTTCACTTCTCTGTACACACAAGGGACATTCTACCCCATACTACAATCTACAGATGATGCAAACATGCTGCTCTATACCAAATTTAGCTTCATCTGGTCTTCTGTAACAGGATGTGAAAGGGAAAAGGGGTGTGGTCAGACGTGTACAGGTTTTTAATCTACTTTTACTAACACTTTTAGCGCTGCAGGTTTAGGCCTCACAGCTGCTCTCTGGGACCAAGTGGTACAGATCCTTTCTCTGGACTCTCCAGCTCCACCCCATGCATGCAGTGGAGCTTCACCATCTCTGAAGCCCAAATGAAAAGGAAACATTTTCCCTTCACACTATGTCTTTTTTGATTCTGTCTACACTGTGTCTGGAGGAGAGAGTTTCATGAAAATGTAAAATTCAACTACACTGGACAAGTTCTCCAAAACAAGAACATACATTTATAATGACTTGTATTTTTCAAAGAAGCTGTCAGAAAGAAAAAAACACACACCTTCATTGCTACAAATATTCAGCTATTCTTCACTTACAGGTGATAAAAAAAAAAAACAAACCACTTACTTTGCAGTTTCTATGTATCTTATTGCTTTTTCTCTCTCATCCTGTTGTTTGTACAGAAGACCCAATTCATATAGGGTGAATGGCACCAAGTAATTATCGTATTTTATTTGCTTCTCACTAGAAAACCAGAAAAATACAAAAATGGTTACAACCTTGTCTCAAGCAATCAGTAAACTTCTAAATGCAATCACTGCCTCTAAGAGTATATGTAGCCAGAGAAAACCCTCTGGAACCTTTATTAATGGTTAGCTCTATAGACATTAATTATATCTGCACAGAGTCGATGTAAAATACCACCAATGTGACCTTCTAGGAGTAAAAATTTATCTTTCCTACCTCACTTTTGTACTATCATGTTACCCAAGATGCAACAAACACAAGACTAGGATCCTATTGTGTGACGTACAGTTCAAAAAAAACCCCAACCATTCAAAGCCCTACCTTGAGATAAAAACATTCTTTAGGTTATGCAGTATAATACAGATACTTTGTTTCCACACACAGAATTAAGATTGCTTTGCTCTAACTTGTCTGAACAAATTGCAGAGAAGTAAGAAAATCCAACTTTTCCTCAATACAAGAAATTTTCACAATTACTGTGGCTGTAATGCATCCCTGAAGATCACCCAATCCAATCCCCTGCTCAAAGTAAGGCCAATAGCAGCAAACTGTCTAGGACTGTGGCCACCTAACTTTCACATATATTCAAAGATGGAGACTCCACAGTCTCTCTAGGCAACCTGTGGCAGTGTTTGACTAACTTGACAGTAAATTAAAAAAAAACCACAAAACAAAACCCACTCCCTTATCTTTAAACAGTATTTCCTGTATTTCAGTTCCTGTCCATTATCTCTTGTTCCATCACTGGGCACCACAAGAGAGTTCTCTCCCTCTCTCTCTCTCTCCCTCTATCTTACACACTTCTAGGTCTTCTCTTCTCTAGGCTGAACACTCCCTGCTCTCTCAGCTTCTTCTTATACGACAGATGCTTCAATCCTTTAATTATCACTGTTAGACTTGTTCCAGTGTGTGCATGCCTCTCTTACAAATAAGTCCCAGTCTAGAGACAGTACTCCAGATGTGGGGTCACCAGTGCTGAGATGGGAGGAGGATCACTGCCCTGACCTCCTGAGGACAGTCTTCCTAATGCAACTCAGGACACTTCACTGCAAAAGCACATTGCTGGCTCACGGTCAGCTCCAGGTGGAATATGACACCCCAGATCCCTGACTCATTTCTGACAAGCTGGTCTCCAAACAGTCAGCCCCTAGCTTGTGCTAGTGCATGGGGATATTGCTCCCCAGGGGTAGGATTTGATATTTCCCATTGTGCAACTTCATGATATTACTGGTAGTCCCTTCATCCAACCTGCCCACGGTGCTCTGAATGGCAGCACACCCATCTGGCTTATCAATTACTCCTCCCACTTTGTATCAACAGCACATTTGCTGAGCTTGCATTCTACTCCCTCATCAGCTTCTTAATGATGATGTTAAAAACTACTGGCCCCAGCTGAACTCTGCATTGCTCCACTGGTGACTTCATGCTACTTATCACAGCCCTTCAAAGCTTGCAATCAGTCAAAACCCACTGCCTTGTAACTTGCAAAGTGTTTGACTAAACTCATATGGGATCTTAAAAATTGTAAAAGAAAATAAGAGGGCAAGAAAATTAAGTAGAATTATACATAATAAATTCTCCTGAAGTATTAAGTTTTGTACATTATTTGTTAGAAAAACTGCTTATGTGAAAGTGCTTTTTCAGCCCAAACACTTAAAAACCTATAAAAAGTTTACAACTGCAACCAGCACATGACTCAGGTTTTACAATGAGAAGTTATTACAGGACACATGGATCTGACACCTAAAGTATTTCATAAATCTGTAACACAGGAAAATCAAGTTTTCAGCTGAAGCAAGTAGCAACAACAACGTCTCATCTACATGGGGAAGCATTAACTACTGAAGTACCAAATCCTGAAAAAAATTCCAGGAAACCTACGTGAATTATTGTTACTTACCAATAATTCTGCAAGCACAATTCCAAATGCACTTGGATGTGTTACCCAACGGTTTGAATTATGTGGTCTAAAACACCACATATATAAAGATACATAAATGCTATGTTGCCACAGAAAAATACTAGCAAAGTTTTGTGGTTCTCTGACTACTTTCAGAGGTATTTTAATTTCAGGTCCTTAAAAGGATATTGAAATTTAATTATTCAAAATTCCAACATAACAATTTCTACAGAGTATCAGAAATTTCACCAAAAGCTATAAAATATAGAGGTTTAAAATATATTTCTATTACTTTTTTACCTTTGAATTACTTTACTGAAGCATAGTTCAGCTTGCATGAGTCTTCCCAAGTGTTTCAGGCAGAGGCCTTTCAGTAGCTGCAACATGCACACATCATCCATATAATACTCATTGTGATCTAAGAGGAAAAGCAAGATATATCAAACAATTATAAAACACTGTGAAAAGGAAAATTAGATTTTTAGTAGGGAATATATATTCAGACTCAGGACGTTGTTTCTTACATTTTATGCTTCAAAATGTACAAAACCTTCATGCACAATTTAAAATACTGTCTACTACAGAAGATGTGTCCATAACATCTGCATCTTTCTCTTTAAAGAGAGTCAAAGAATAAGAAGAAATCGAAACAGAAAACAAACAGGCACAGACTGGCATTAAAGATTTCTGTACTTGTAACATCTAAACCTACAGTGAGATAGGAACCACTACATTATCTTAACAGCTTCCCCTGTTACAGAGCACTTGCAGATCTCCAGCAGCACCAGTAACATGAAAAAGCACAAAATCACACTGACCCTGTCCTACAGAGCTTTTCAGAAGCACTATTTTGCAGTACCAATTCAAGAAACCATAGTAATTCCATCATCTCTAATGATTAAGAAGCCTCAGTATAATGTATAACATTTGAGAAATTCAATAAAGTTTTACCTTCAATAGGCCTAAAAATACCAGATGAAAGAAGGTTTTTGAATCAATACAAAATTTACTTAACAAGTGTGGTCCTTTTTTGTTCCTTAGTTTATAGCATTTGCTGTGTGCAAGGAGGGAAAAGAAAGGAAAGAAAACACATATGGATAGACAGATGGCAGCACATACATTAACAATTCAGGAAGCAAAACACTCTCCCTTCAGATCATGCTGTTTACAACTAATTACCAGCTCTCTAAGGTCATATTAATTTTTTTCTTAATAGTCTGCCAAAGAAATCCTACATAAACAGCCCTGAAACATGCAAGACTAACACATTTTAGGATTCAACAAAGTGCTTTACCACTACATTCAGGCTTATTTCTATGTTTAAACCTACGATGTCTCAATAGATAGTAACTCACAGACTGCGCTTTTAGTGGCATGCAGAAGCACAGAAGCTAAGTACTTTGCATTCTCTGTACCCTGCTTTGCTAGGCTAAGGTACTGGATTCACGTGACTGTCTCCTGAAGGACTTATTCATTGAAATTACTGAGCGCATGCACTCATGTCAATAAAGGCTCACCACTTTTTAACAACTACAGCTAGTATCTCCCTGGTATTTCCCAAAAGAATAAAAGGTATTATGCCAAAACAATAACAGTAAATGACAACAAATGCACAGATTTAGTACAGACAACCTTGCAATCAACCTGGGAGAACCACTTTCTTGCAGTCCTCTACACCAGAGGAAGTATCACTATTCAAATTATTAAACACAAAACAAATTAATTTTTCTTCAAGTTGCATATTCCTTTTTTATACACTGGAAATTTCAAGAATGGAAAAATAAGATTTCCAGAAATCCTGAGGGGAAAAAACTGAAAAACTACATCTCTAATATCTCTCATCTGTTCCTTCTACCATCCCTATTTTCAGCTCTATACAACATAAAATTACTTGCAATCCTTGAGAGAGTCCTTGCTGTGACTGTTCACATGAAGCAAATGCAGTAAAAACAGCCCTGTCTAAGAAGTCTCAATTCCTAAATGACCTTTGAGTATAATCAACATACTTTTTTACAACACCTTAGCAATCCTTCAATACTATCTAGTACTTAAAACTGTCTCTTAAAGTAATATTGTAACCTTGTCACACTCTGCTAATAGCCTTAATCATTTCTGCTTTGGGTCTTAATTCAGAAGCAATTCCGTTAATCAGAGTCTTTATCTTGTCTGAGTCCGTATCTTTAAAAGCAAATCAGGGTCATATAAGCAAAGTCCAGAACAGAACTATATTTGGCTGAGGTTATTACTAAAAAAAGACACAGAAAGTATACATGCTTACAGATTATATCCTATTTGCAAACAGCATATTTCCAAAAGAAAAACATAATGGTTTTATTTCTGTCCCTTTTATTTTGGTACCTTGTACATCTCTGCTTAGGGATTTGAAAGGACATTTACTTTACCATTACAACTGATTAGTATTTATAGCACAAGCCTCTGCACGATACAGCACTGGATTCCCAAGAGGTTGCATTTCATTACGAAGTTTCATTTAGAAGTAAGCTATACGCTGATTCTCTAAACATTAACCTGAACATCTACACTTCAAATACATCAAGATGCAAAAAATTATGGTCAAAGTTTAATTGTTAAGTATGTTCTGTTTTATTTTAAAATTAGCAATCATGTTTTATTTTCCCAGAAAGTAAATAACTAACCAAACAACCCCAACAAACTCATTCATGCATAGCACTTCATCATATCTTTTACTCTTTGTCATATTCTGCTTATTATGTGCCCTCTGTAGTAAAGTTAAGTGTGGTGTAAATTGGCTTAGAAAAAGTATTTTTTCAGACATTTGAGAAATCAGTGGACTATGCTCCAAGAACACTCAGACTGGAACAACTTAGCAAGAACCAGCCATGTCCTGTTACTAATAACCTCACATCCTTGAGTTTTCTGTATTCTTCCGCAGTGAAGAATACAATGAAGCTGGATAAAGAACATATTGAAGAATCACTCCTAACTTTCATATCCCTCCAGACTTAATGGCACATTGCCCAAGTCAACACTTACCTCACAGAATATTAGTATACAGAAGCACAGAAAAATGTCAGCATTTCTTACAGATTATTAATTCCACCTTAACTGATCACTTACTAGTTTCATTTTGTAGAGCAGTTTCTTCTTTTTCAATTATTACCAGTAAGTTTTCAGTGAGGTCTGATCTTTTGCCCACAACTGCAAATCCATTCCAGACATACATCATTTCCTGATCAAAAAAAAACAAACCACCAAACAAAAAAAATTATAAGACAAATCATGGAATTGCATTAATATTTAACTTAAGAAAACCTCTAATAAGACTGTTCTGCAACATAAAAACACTATAAAAAATTGTTAAGGTCTACAAATAGGAGAGGAAAGATTACTTTGAATGTGTGCCGACAAAGTTAACCTGGGTTTCTAAGTTGTGAATGTTTTTATACCTTTTTAATGGATCCTACTATCATGTATTTTCACAAATCTTTAAAAACTACTGTCACCCACATGACACATCAGCAAAACTGTGTATTTTAGGTTCAATTTGTGACCTCTACCATATGAACTAAAGAAACAGCTGAAAGTAGTTATAGGTAAATTTGGTATGCATTTGAGTGTGTGCACGTATACGTTTATATGCATGTACCCAAACGCACACTGGTGTGTTTATATACATAGATGCTCTACTCTGTAGACTGTTACCTTCCATAGAGCAAAACTGGAAGTAGCTACAACTTTGTGGATAAAAATGTGGTTCCAGTATGCACATCAGACACATGTTTTTAATATAATTTCTACAAAATCCGATCAAAAAATCCCCAAGGCAAATCCTGGGCACAAAGCTTCCCAGATGCTTCAGTATAATAGTAAGTAATATGCTTGTTTTGATACATTATCACATTGTAAAACTTAAAGAGAATGAGACAATACACAGAGTCAGTGCTAACCAACGAGCTTTGCTAACTAACAGAGCTTTGCCAAGATCTTTACTCAGTCATCACAAATAGGAGTATAATTTGTTCTACCGTATTTGAATTGTAATTACACCTCTTAAATATGAAGTCTAATGTCATTCTGAAGCTGATACAACACATTGCTGAAATATGTGCACTTGTATTTCTGCTGTAAATATGTGCATTTTAAGAGGGAGAAAAAAAGCTGGCTCTATAAAAATCTGAAGCAGTGTTATTGACACCATCAACTACATTATGATAGATTTGTTTCAGTTCTGCAGTCCTGTCTAATTTATGCTTACTCCAATAAACCATACACTATGCTTGGTTCTGCCAAACCCATAATGAAAAAAGTTCTTAAATTAAAAGATACTGGATTTGACAGCAAGACCAAATATATATACTCACAATTGTCAAGAACTGTGCTGTACAAACCCAAGACAACTGTATTACTTAGTCCTTTACATGCAATGTAGTACAGAATGTATTTTAGAACCGGTGGATAAATTTTCTTTGGGCTCCTCTTTCTTGTATCAATGAGCTTTAATGTAAGAATCTCCTCAAATTATGTTTTCCATCCACAGTAATTGGTAAATTATGCATGTACGAAGACTTTAATATACATATATGAAAAGTATCATTGCTGTGCACATATAAACAGAATACTAATGCCTCTTAAGTGAAAATAAGGAAAATTAGAAGAGCATTACTAAATTATCTTTAACTTCTGCGCACTTTACTCAGACTCAATATAAGGAAAAAAAAAAACCAAACACAAACCAAAACTGAACCACCACTCTTCAATTTCGTCAGAAGAACAGAAAGTACTGAAGTACTGCTTAACTTCCTAATAAGACTAGAAGACAAGGACAGAAATCCTGGCAACTTAATAACATGAACACAGGTTTCTAACTGAAGGGTGATTTTCAGGCTCATGTGGCAACAGCAACCAATTCTCTGTATGACTAAACTTTCACGTGAAAAATCTGGCTCTGGTTTTGGACTACTACTAGTTGGTAACATGATCCAGTCCCTAGTACATTTCACAAAAATTCCATTGCATAAATACCATACTTCTTTTAAAAAAATAATTATAAAATGCAGACACATAATACGCTGTAAAATGAAGTATACTGGGTTTTTTTCTGTTTGAAAAGGATGAAAACAAAGCAAGAACAAATACCAAGGCAGGTAATATCAGCTTCACTGGTTGAGAACTTGCATAGCGTCGAGCTTTCCTCACTGCAAACTTCTCAGTTGGGATAGATTTTCCTGCAATTCTCTGTTTTAGACCATCCACTTGTCTATAAGAAGGGAAAATGGAAAATAAAAATTACATAAAGCAACTTCTATTTCATTTCATTTAGTAAGATTTACTGTTTGCCTCTGAAGTGTAATATCTTAAATTGTTCCACATCACTCAGACTACAGCTGTAGGATGTGTGAATAGCATTTTAAATATTGTGATGCTAAAAGTAAAGGAAAAACTGAAAAGTTTATGGTTGTAAGCAGGAAGTAAGTCATGCAAGACAAAGACATGGGGGGAAAAAGACTGCACATCTAGTTGCTTTATAAATTTTTACCTGAATAAAGACACGATGTCCTCACCAGTCCTCTTCAAATCATCCTCTGGAAGCATACATAGAATTGCTGCCTTCTGGAATACATATATTGCCTATTTCAAAAAGAAATGCGTTATTTTCAGTCAGTACGCTGAGGACTCAAATCTCTCACCCCAATTGCTGCAGCGAAGTATTTCCAGTAATTCTCAGGCAGGGTGAACTATAAAGTCTATAATTCCCTTTGTCACATGATTTATGCTATAATTTTATTTTCAATGTATTTATTAATATTTTAAGTTAGTGAGTCAGAAAGTTAAAGGTGTCTCCTGCAAAGAACAGGAGAATTTATTACGCAAAACACTGTCAAAGAAATGAGGTTAAATGATGTAACTGTTCTAAAGCCCGTTACTGTTACTATATGATCTATTACATGTAGAGACATGCCTGAAATAAAACCAAAAGAAAATATTTGAGTACTGGTTCAAGGAAAGTCTAATAACTGGGTTTTACAGAATAAAAAAAGAAACATCCATAATTCTATTCAAGACATTTGCATTTCATGTTCAATACACTATTCTCTTCCTCTTTTGTCATGAAATGGATGTATACCCTTTTTCATGAAGCATAATAAAACTGTAGTCTAGATAGGAAAGACAACAATAATTCATCAAGAATTACTGACACACAGTTCTTAGTTCATACTTCGAGAAACATTTTTATAAAAAAAAGGCTGATACCTCAACTCTCTCATGATACCCTGTCTCCAGCAGCCTTCTCATGCCACAAAGCATCTGCTGAGTAGGTGTGCTCTTTGTTTATAATTAACCAACAAACACAGTTTCTTCAGCCAAGTTTTACTAGTGAATGCTAGAACTTGACTTGAGATTCAAGTTAACAGTTTTCCTATACATCATCTTTTTCACAGCTCTGGTAAGCACCTCCATTTTTGTAGTGGCCAAAACACTGCTGCTTATGGCTCTAGTGCTTCAGTAAGTGAAATAAAAATTCCTCCTTAACCACCCAGTTAAATCTACCATTTTGGTGCCATTGTGCCTTTACTTAGGAGTTTTACAGGAAGGCAAAAATTACACTTATTCTGCAGACTGAAAAGTAAATTTAACTGTAGAGAGACCACTCGTATATCACAACAATGTCCACCTGCCCATTTACCTTAGACCACCTGTTCTCTCTGCTGAGCAGGTCCGCATACCGATATGCTTGAAGCCAGTCCTGCTGGAAGGTGTAGCACCACATCAGTTCCCAGTAACAGAGATGGTGAATCTGTTTCCACTCTTGCTGGGCTGCTATGCAGTCTTGGAACCTCAACTGTGCCTACGATGTAGTTAAGAAAGATTGATGAAAACTGGCTCAATTACAGCTCATGTGAAAGCCATGTCTAATCACAGAGCAAATTATTACTTAACACCCAAGTGGAGAACACCTGACTAGTAAAATGAGATAAACCTCCCTTTCAGTCTCACAGAGAGAGGGCTGGAATCAACATTGACAGTTGTTATAGTTTTCAAGTGTGCTGA
>VZRE01018198.1:0-30934 GCA_013396775.1 Cephalopterus ornatus
AGCCTAACCATGATGATGATGATGATGATATATGTACACTATATATGTGTGATACTATATATACAATATTTTGCAAAACACATCACAATGAAATTCTGTTCTAGGTGGGATTCTAGTATTTTTCTATGTATTGCTCTCTATTAGTAGCATATGTGTGACTGGAAAAGGGGCATTTGAATGTATTATCTTAGTGGTCTTCATGTAAAGCACACTCATTTTAAAGAAGAAAAGTAAAATATATTTGTACTTCATTGCTGGACTGTCAGTTCAGCAATTTCTCCTAAGCTATGTTTTAATTTCCCTCCCCTGCAGCTTTGGTTACAATTCAAATTGCCAATCTACAAAAAGAAACTCCACTTTTCTCAGTATTTGCTCCTGACCACGTTAAACGCAGGAAGCATTAAAAATTTCATGAGAAAAAATATTATGATGCTCTAACATGGATTGTCTGGATAGAAGAATTCCAAAGAGAACAGTTATGCTTTAAATAAAAATTCAACATTTCTTTGTTAATTAAAACCAAACCATGGGATGATTCCTTGGCTGATATAAACTGTGACTATTGTGCATAGCAATTTATACTAGGTGAATATTGCACTCTGGGACTCTTCTATTGATTTGTACATGCAAGAGACATTTCAAACAAATGTGTTCCCTCATTGCAGTAATGCATTTAAAAGTAAAAAATAGGTGTTATGTTTTTTAAAATTATTTTTAACTGTCCTCAGCTTTTCTCCAAGGAATTTCTTTTAACAATCTATAAAGTTTTTATAGCTGTTTAAGATTATAAAATGGTGTTTAATTATATGTAATAGGTGTACTTGTTCTACTGGTATAACAATGAATTAGAAATTATTTATGTTCTCTCACATTACTTTTTTCAGTAAATTCACTAATATAGCATTTTTTCCTTTGAATTTTCTCTTTTGTATACATGAATATCTCAACAGATAAGAATGGTAATGCTATTACTTATGCATCTGTTATTATTATTACTGATTACTGCTATTTCTATTTATCAGTAGGCCTTGATCTAAACCAGCAACATTTGTTTTAGGAAAAGCGCATTACATAGAAATTCTAATTATTTTTTAAGTGGTAGAGTGATTTCTCTGTCTGTCCCTTTGGTTTCCACAGAGAAGCAACTCATAATATAATTGCTTTACTTTTCCCTCTTTTTTTCCTCTCTCTTTTTCTGTGCATTTTCTTGCCTGTTTAGAAATGCTTATGAATCGAGATTTTTTCCATAGTTTTCCAAGGATTGATGACCAATTCCCAGTGAAGAGTAAGCCTAAGTATGCACATCAAAGTGGTATGAGATGCATCTAAGCTCAGTTTTAGCATATAAACATTAGTCCATTTAGAGTAAACTTGACTCTGAGCTGCTTCTGTTTCTGATTAAGAGATATAGGCACCTCCATAAGATGTCATTCTTATTTCTTACTGAACCTGCCTTTTCATGAGTATTGCTGTCTTGGTTCACATCTGAATATGTAATCAGGGCATGGATGTTAAGGTCTTCACTCTCTGGTCATTCTGTAAGACTAAGTTAATGCGAAATCTATTAGCACATTCAAGAATAAAGAAAAAAATTGGGTAAAGGAGAACCTTTAATTTTTGTAGGTACTATAGATCCAGAATAACCTAATGTCTTTTATTCATTTGGGGCCATGGGGCTGTGACAGCAGTACATTAGACTTCATGGATTCACAGGCACTAGACAAGGTCATGTTCCTACACTCCAATGAAGGGTAGGCCTTGGCCTGATTTGTTTCCATACAGATGAATCTCTTTCTCTCCAAAACACAGTGGTCTCATCCAAGCTGCCAGCTGCCAATAGTCCCTTGGCTATGTCCTGACTACTCTTATATATTATCTGAAGTAGCGTTACATAGTTTGAGTCAAAACCCCCCCAAAAAAACCTGGAAACAACTAAACTCTTAAGCCTTTTGAATTATCCCAGGTCAGTGTTTGAGTCATCTACTAGTCCTGTCTTATTTGCTACTGTTTATGTAGCTTTTAGGACTATGAAGGAACAATTTATTTAATACTCTTTCATTGTACAGTTTTTCTTTATGTATGAGTTAGCGTTTTCAAAGACACAGGACAGGAAAAGATGAAAATATGTAAATAACTGTGGACTATATTCTCTGTGACCATAATCTAGTCTAACAAGGAGGAAGAGTGATGTGCAGAGAAGGCTGAGATATGTTGTCTATACAAACAGGAAATATCATTTCAGATTTGCATGTAAGTCCTCTTAAACAGGAACATAGAAGTGTACCTCCTTGTTGTATGCTTTCCCTGATGGCAAACACCAAGCAGTTAAAATCTTTCAGCTGTTTATCCAACATGCACCAATCTGATAAATGGAAATCCTCTTGCTGCTATTACCAGAACTAATTTTATCATTTGTTCAGCCTCTCTGGAGTTCATTCTGACACGTTCTGTTGCATAGCAGAGATACAGTTATTAACATCCCTGATGTCCCCTTTCCACTTTTTGTTTGCAGTTTTGTAAATTAAGAGTTCTCTGAATTTTTTGTTTGTACAGATTTAATAAATATCCTTCTCATCCAAGCAGCTCTCTTTTCTGCTGCTTTCCCAGCTGGTCTGTGACACAGTGTAATGACGAGAAAAAAAACTCTCATTGTCTGTAGCCTTATGGACAGACAGCTAATTCATCAACATTTTTGTTTTGAAGGAGAAGCAATTTGTAGACCAGGTGATAATGAAAGACAGATGATAATGGGCAGTAGCTTAGATTTAGAGACTTGTGTTTGTTTTGGACTCCTGTGATCCACAACTTCCGTCAATTTAAATTAACTTCTTACATCATGTTACTTGATCATCACAGAAGTTATTGACATTTGCCATCCTATGAAGGAGGCTGCAGATGGCAAACAATAAAACCATAAGGATCTCCCTCTCTGCAGTTTGTCATGCTTTGTCCTTAATTCCAAGATTTGGAAGGTGTATAGTGATATTAGTAAAGAAGTCAACTTGGGCTACACAGCTTCCCTCAGAGTTCAGATTAACTGATTAAAGTGTACTGTCACAGCTGTTCTATTCCCACTCAGTCTACTGCCTTTGCATGGTCCAGACACACAAGCTTGCTCGGAGCTGGCTCATCTATAAACAGCATGACAGTGTGCTGTGAGTCTTAACTAACGCCAGAGTGATTTGCTTAGCATCGTGTGAAAATCCTCAGCCTGGGATGGGAGCTGAACTCATTGTCTCCGGCTCTCATGACAGTCCTGCAAGCATGAATCTATCCATACTAGATTTTTAGGTTATGTACAAAGTGTGAAAAAGGATCAAATATATCTGGAGGTTTATATAATTGTTATTTTGTATTCTGATTTCTGCCTCACTGTATCAATCTCTACCAAACACTAACAAATTAATTTCCTGTCAATAAAACGTGAGTGTGTCTGACGTTCTGGTTGATGGCCTTTAGAAAAGACAGATATGCAATCAATAAAAGCTTTCTTCTCTCTAAGTGAGACTAGGATAAAGTGTCACTGCAATCTACAGATCTTCACCTTTTTGACTTAGACATGTCCCACTAATAGTAAAATAAAAGCAAATAAAACTGAAGCATTTACTTTCCTGAGAGATTACCAAAAGGCTTATTTAGTCATTTACACATTTCACCTGAGAAGATATACGTCTCTGTACTCTTTTTCACTTATCTGTCAGTAAACTAGAAGTATAAGTATGGGTAATGATAAATTTATTTCAGTATAAATCCTGATAAATTTATTTCAGTATAAATCCTGGATGTCCCTGAAGAGCATCTTGTTTTATTTTTCATCTTATTTTTTATTTATCTATTACCGAAATTTCAACCTTTAAGCTTTAGATCAAAACAGTTAAATTTCCTTCCCCATGGAGGAGTGACAGGCACTTTTTTATATTTCTTGTTATTGAGAAGAAACTATTCCCTTCTTCATTATGCAAATAGAACCAGAAATAATTAGGAAGTATGGTAATAATATATGCAAATCCCAGCACTAACAATTTGTGAGATGCTCCTATAGCAAAGAGTCTTTGACTTTCAAAGCACACAGATACAGTATGCTTTGTAGGGCTGGGAGGAAAAACTCTAGACAATACACTCAATTACCTTCCTAACAAAAATAAAAACAAAAGTTACCTTAGGATTCTATTAAATTTACTTTTTTACATAGCAGTGATGAGAACAGATCTTCTGGGTCAACTTGTCTCATTTCCTGGTATCACAGGCTGCCACGTCAAAATATTTCTTTTCTGCAAACTGGTTGAGAATGAGCTTTTGCTTTCATGTCTTCTTCTGAAAAGTTCTTCATAAATTCTTCATGCTAAACATTTTCACCATTTTTGGAAAAAGTTGGTTCCAGTCCTGAGGACAACTTTCATTTACCATAAAAATTATCTGTTTTCTTTCATAATTTATTTATAATAGGAAAGCAATCAAAACTCTTTAAGGCTTCTATTTTTCTTTACTAGACAAAGTAAGTTGTTTTTATCTTGCAGTTAGCTTGTTTCTGAAAGTCTTGACTTCTCTTCCAGTCCTTCTTGAATATTCAGGGATGAAAATTTTGACCAGAATCCCAGCAGGAGTTTTTTTAGTGCCTTGTTGATTTGCTGTAGCAGTTTCTGGAAATACTGATCTGACATAACTTGCAGTCATTGCCATCTGTTTATAATGACATGTGTGGTTGAACTTTACCTTTAACTGCACAAAATTCATTTTTGTGACTCACAAGAGTCTTAAAACAGAGCAGCAATCCCTGGGTGCCAAACTCTGGATGAATAATATCTTTCTCATACGTATCTCATGAGAGATGTCCAGAGAATGAAATTTCCACATGGGGGTCTAAGTCCGTGGCCATGTGGGGTCCCTCTATTACCTTGGTGTACAGAATGTACAATTAAGTAGATGTCCAAAGATCAGAGATTCAGTAAGACACATTGAAGAATCAGAAAATGTGTTATGAAAATAAATGATAGCTTGACAGATGCTTCTTTCATGTGAATCTGTCATATGCAGGCCTGAAACATAGGGAGCAAAAAGGTGGTCTAGAGTCACTCTCTCCAGTTTTCCCTCCATCCTTGTGTGAAGTGAAGTGAGAGAATAAATAAAAATCGTGCTCACTCTGTTCACACCCTCAAAACCTATCAGGATTTGGCTCCTTATCAGCATTGCTTTTTCTGAGCAAACATCATTCATATAATTTTTTTGTCAAATCCTGAGTCCCTGAAGGATTAGTACTCACTTTTAAAAAACTAATATGAACTGAAATTTGCATTTCCCATTTCACTCTTCCTCTCTAAGTACAGTGTAATTCAGACCCATTTGACTGATATAAATTGCATTTTAGAACTAGCTAGTTAATTATGCTAGAGACAGATACCTCAAAAAAGAAAATAAGATGGAGGAAAAGTAACTTAGATTTGACTCACTAGAATTTAGTCTCTATATTAAAAAGAAGCTGTAACTTTTAAGCAATCTTTAAGAATAAAGTCAGCCCTTCCTGTGTAGCTTAGTTTAATGTCAAAAAAGCAGAGTGAAATAACATTTTTTCAGGTTTGGTGAAATGGAAAATTGAGGTTAGGAAATATAATGTACAGCTGAGTCAAAAAATGTTTTTCAGAATGTTCAGCTACAACACTAAACAAAAATAAATGAAAAATACATTTTCGTGTTAGGAGAACCTGACATGCCTTGTTTTCAATGGAATTTTTAACCTCTTCATCTAACCTCAATTTTTTTTTTTTTAATTTCAGTCACTGTTTGTAGAAGTATTTTTCTGAATTAAGGTCTAGAGAATTCCTATGGCCATGAAGCAGGGCTTACCCTTTATCTTCTTCTGAGGTGAGAAGCAGATCACAGCATCCAAATAAGGTTCATCTTAGCCTTGGAAAACAGCTTTTGCTGCATCTCCTGATGGACATGAGATAACATGTTCAAGCAGCACACGTAACCTAGCTCTCATGCTTGCAGCTAAAGAGAAAACTTTCAAGCTAACAGTGCCCCTTACTGAATCCGTTATCTTAGGGCATTTACATAACTGTGTATTTCAAGCAGTTTGTATCTAAAAGGATGAGTGCTAGTTACCATCACTGAGGCCTTGTTATGATTGCAAATGAGATTTCTACATTCCCAAAAGGAGTTTAACTGCTTACTCTGGTTGATTTCAAGGGAAGCCCAGGATTTAATTTCTGTAGACAGTTCTGAAAATTCTGTCCTGCTTAATTAATGTCTGTGCAGTGTTTTGAGCATGTTAAAAGTGTGTATAGATGTGAAGTATTCTTGCTGTTCATGAAATATCCATGTGGCAGGTTGAAAGGTATTTATGTGAACCATTAGGAAAGACATATGAAGAAGTGATCAGGTGCTTGGATGTGAAGTATTTTTCAAGAACAATTTACACACTGAAATAGAAATAGAAATTACAAAATATGCAGACGGAGACAAATAGTTCAAGAAGCTACAGTTGTTTAGGTAGTGTTTAGGTGATATGGATTAGAAAAGTGGTCTTTTGGACTTAATGAAATTCAGTTTATGTAAAAAAATCAGAGAAGAAAAAATTTTCCTTCCTAATTTCCTCTATAGAGACTAAACAATGGTTTAGCACTTATGAATTTTCTTCATAAGTGCTGCATTGCCCTAATTTCCCAAGTGTATCAGTAGAAGGTGTTGGATGCTCAGTACTGTTGAAAAATCAAGTCACCTTTGTAAAAGATTGTGAGATGGAATTTCGAAAGATCTCAATATGAAGTTGTGAAAACACATAGAGGGTGGAAGCATGCAGAGGTTAGAAGCAAGGACAAGTAGCCTGGAAGGATGCAAAAACCTTATCCAGTCATGCAGTGAATAACTTAGGCAAGCTGAAGCCCATCCAGAACTATGTCTAGCTTGGAATGTCAAAGAAGAGCTTTTATAAGTACATAGCTGACAAAAGGAAGACTTAGGAAAATGAGGGCCCATTGCTTAACTAGAGAGGGGACAGACCTGGTTGGACAGGATGTTGTTGAATACCTTCTTTGTCTTGATTTTTACCAGCAAGACCACACTTCAAGAATCCCAGGTCCTGAAGACCAGTTCCAGGCTGGAGCAAGAAAATTGCTCAGTGGAAAAGAACCAAGTCATGGAATACTTAAGCAATTTGAGAATACATAAATTCATGGGCCCTGATAGGATGTACCCAAGAGTGCTGAGGGAGCTGGGAGATATCATTGCAAAGCCACTCTTGATAACCTTTAATAAACTGTGATGATGGTGAGAAGTGCCTGAAGTCTAGAGGAAAATAAGTATCACTGTTAGCTTCAAAAAGGAGGACCCAGGGAACTATAGGATGGTCAGCATCACCTCAGTCACTGGGAAGATGAAGGCTGGAAAACCATTTCCATGTACAAGAAGGACAAAAAAATCATCAGGAATGGTCAGCATTTCTTCACCAAAGGGAAGTCATGCCTGACTAATGTGATAAACCTGTATGATAAAATGACTGGCCTGGAAGATGAGGGGAGGGCAGTGGGCATTGTCTACCTGGACTTCAGTAAGGGCTTGATACTACCGCTCATAAGATCCTCACAGACAAGATGTTAGTTTAGGGGCAGTCTATTCTCAAGTTTGCTGATGACAAAAATCTAGGAGGAGTGGCCAACCAGATGGACCACAAGAGACTGGAAAAATGGGCTGACAGGAACCTCAGGAAGTCCAACAAGGAGACGTGCAAAATCTTGCACCTGGGGAGGACCAATCCCAGTCACCAACATATATTAGAGGTCACCTATCTGAAATGCAGCTTGGCAAAATGTCCTGGTGGACACCAAGTTGAATACGAGCCAGCACTGGGTCCTTGCTACAAAGAAGGCAAATAGAATCCTGGGCTACACTAGGCGAAGTATTACCACTAGATCAGTGGAGGTGATCCTTCCTCTCTACTAAGCACTGTTGAGGCCACCACATCTGTGGTGTTTCCCAGTCAAAAGGGACTCAAACATACTGGAGACAGTCCAGTGAAGGGCCATCAAGAGAGGACAGCTTCCTCTCCTATGAGGAAAGGCTGAGAGAGCTGGGAGAAAAGAAGGTAATTCCAATATTTATTATTTTATCATAATTTTATTTATTTATTTATTTATTTAAGTTCAAAAGAGCTGCATGGTCTTTTTGTGGGGGTTTTGTGTGGGGTGGGTTTCTTTGTTTTGGTTGGGTTTTTTTTTTGTTTATTTTTTTTAATAAAATCATAATGGCATAATGGATTTAACCACTGGGTTGTTTTAGTTTGGCTAGGTTTGGTTTGGTTGTGTTTTTTTTTACTTGTTTGCTTACAAGGGTCTTTTTAGCCATATTTTTAAAATCTGAATCTATGTAAGATGTCCACAGTTGCTCTTAATTTTGGAATACATAGCCCCTTCTGAGAACCTTAAGAAATATCTGCTAATTGACCACTTTTGAAATGATAATATTCAATTAGGATTATTTCAGCAGCTGTTAGATGTCAGTATTGTTCCATGGAAGTTCAATTGGAAGGAGATTTCTACAGCTGTAAGCAAGATAGCTCTTCAACTGTGAAGTTTGGAAGAGCTAGCTGTTGGTGTTCAGCACCTCATCTATTAACAAGAGACTTTAAATTACATACTCAGTGGAGCAGTAATCATTAGAGCAGACTCAAGATGCACAATAGAGATTTAATTTCACTGGAACTGTTCCTAATGAAATTCTGTGTGGTGTAGACTATTTGAATTACAATTTTGGATGGGCCAAAAAAAGGTATATGGAAAAAAGTGGTGCTGTCTAAAGATAATCATTAAGATTCATTTCAAAAATTAAAACCAGATACGATATGTGGGTTGGGCAGACTGACTTTTTTTTCAACACATAGTGTATTTAACCTTTCTGTTTCTTTCATGTGTTTGGTTTTCTACTGTATGTATAATGAAATATCTTTTTTTTTTTCCTTAAGCTTTGAACAGTGCTGCATAATACCCTGGGGAGTTCTCCAAGGTTATTAAATTCATTGCTTTGCTGCAAGTTACTAAAGGCCACACTAACTCTTTCCTCTGTTTGGAAAGCTGCTGTAATATTTCTGGTCTTCAGCAATGAATAATATGATTAGTACCTTAGGGAATACAAACAAAAACATTAGCAAAGTACATTTTCCAATATTTAAAAGTGTAAGCCAATTCTCAAAACAAAAGTTGAATGTTCTTGAACACTGTCTAATAACATTAACCTAAAATCACTTGATTTAATTGCCCTGTTAAGCAGTTTATTGCATTACTTATGAGATAATAGAATGAGTTCAAAGTGGGTTCATTGCATTATCTTATAAACAATGTAGCACATCATTAAGCAAGATGATAGAAATCAATGTATTTTATAACAAACAATGATGAAGGCTCCTGTAAAGTCTCTAATGTAAGTAAGTAGAAAGACCTCACTGTGACAGGGGAAATAAAGGCCTCTGTGAGGATAAATAGACAAAGCAATGTCAAACTATAATTCCCTAGAATCAGATTAGAAGCACAATTCTCCAAAATTGTTAGATTCCCTCTACTTTGATATGCTGCCCTAAGACTTCACCCAAAAGCACACAGAAACTTCTTGTTTGGCTTACGGATAGTATTTCTAACAGGTATCTTCTCAGTAAGAACAAATCTTACTGAATTTAGCACAGACGTGTGACAATCTTCCAAGCCTCTACCTTGCAAACTTGTGATGATCTATTTTGACTTGTGTGTCCAGAGGGAATGCAAATAGAAATGTTCAGGAGAGCCCAAAGAGAGAGGACAGCTGATCCAATCTACTCTGGAAGAAATAATTTCATGTTGTCTGAGGGAGCTGGCAGTGCAGTGAGAAATACTGGCTCAGTATCACCTCAGTGACCCTCTGCCTGGTCTATCTGCCCTTTCTTGTAATGACATCTTCACACTGGTGTCGCTACAACCCTGGGAATTTATATGCCTGTTGCATGAACGAGGGGACCAATTTTGTTTCCACCCCTTCAGAAATGAGAACAAACAAAAATATTGGAATATCCTTCCAGAGATCAGAGCCAAAGTGAGCGTGATTCAGTGATCCTAAATGATCTGCAAGGCATTTTGGTGCTGAACTCCAGAGTTCAAAGGTGATGCGGGGAGAGAGTCTAGGAGATGTCAGACCCCCTGGCCAAATGCCTGTTCTACATTAGGAACATTTCATGCTCTGCCTTTATTATTGCTGCTGCAATGCTGCCCATCTCACTCACAGCATGTGCACTGGCATTTCCATGTGCATTTGACGGGGTTTCAAATAATCAAAACAATTTTCAGATTGGGGAACTAGTGGAGAAGTGATTAGCTTCGTACATCTGCCTCTTTCCTGGTTTGCAACTCAGCTGAGCTGTGCAGAGAGCTCAGGGTCTAACTTTGGTAATGAGCATTTTGCTTTGGTAAAAGACAGGTCCTCACTTGAAGAAACATTGATGTAATTTGGCTTGCAGTGAAAACATAGTTTAGTTTCCTCCTAGTAAACTAAACGTTTATTCTCTGAGAAATTTTGGACATATTTCAACAAATGAAAATAAAACTTCCCTATAATAAAAGAGGGTTTTGGGGTTTTTTTCGGTGGAAAATTCTTAGGTGGGAGGAACAAGTTCCAATCAAAAAGATTTGGCCAGAAATAGTGGCAGTGGCATTTATCTGAATGAGAAACAAAATCTCTCTATATCACTGATGTTTTCCAGAAAAA
Source organism: Cephalopterus ornatus (assembly GCA_013396775.1). Lineage (NCBI taxonomy): Eukaryota > Metazoa > Chordata > Aves > Passeriformes > Cotingidae > Cephalopterus > Cephalopterus ornatus. The sequence continues at coordinate 10,723 of VZRE01018198.1, forward strand.
ATCTTGTCATATTATGAGAGCTGCACAGTCTTGTTCACCAAAGCTATGGTTTATTAGCTATAAATGTTTATGTGAGTGTGAGGAAACTTATTGGTTTCACATGTACTGCTTGTAAGACCATCAGATAACAGCCTTTATTTACTGCTTCAATAAAGTAACTTTAAACAAAGTGTCCTGATCTCCTGTGACTAATCTACCCTGCTTTGTATCTCCCTCTGAGATTTATCTTTTGACCAGATTTATAGTTTTAGTTAACCTCAGCTTCAAACATCATCTATCCTGATCCTACTGTAGAGGCAAATAGGATCTCTCTTGCAATGGATGTTGGAAGCAATCCCTGACCTATCTCTGTGATCCTGTTAGGGTTCAAACAGAGCCATGACACTATTTGGAAATTGGTAGTGCAACAGAGATAAATGATGCTACTGTTATTCGCATTTCTTCACTGAAAGGATTGTCAAACACCGGAAAAGGATGCACAGGGTAGTAATTAAGACACCATCCCTAGAGGTATTTAAAAGATGTGTAGATGTGGCACTTAGGGACATGGTTTAGTGGTGGATTTGGCAGTGTGAGGGTAATAGTTGACTTTATGAGTTTAAAAGTACTTTTCAATCTAAATGATTCTGTGATTCTCTTTTTCCTCTAAAAGTAAAGAAAATGTGAGGTCAGTAGATGAACAGTTTGAGTCTATTCCATGGCATGAAGAGTTAAACATCAGGAAAAAGGGATATTTTGCACAAAGACATATATACATATAGATGACCCCTATGTGCATGGCAAATCCAACACTTTTGGGATTTCTCAGATTCTCTGTGCCTGTAATATATGCAGGATTTGGGCATAGCAGGCAGTCTGATAGAGGATATACCATAGTTTTTCAGATTTACCCATGCTGGACATCCTGATATTATGCTGCCAAAATGTTAACTTCTCAGTTCTAGTATAAGCTCTGAATGAATTCTATCTCGATCTTTAAAAATCTGGCAATTTTAAGAAACTCAATGTTAATGTGGTCACTGAACAGGCAAGTATATCTAGCTTGCTTCCATTTTTATGGGCATTCAGTTTGGAAGCAATCCCTTTGTGAAACAGGAGGCTTAACTTCCTTGTCTTTACCCTTCCCCTCAAACAAATAACTATGTTCAGCAGCAAGGATCCCCTGACATAATTGCTTTTGAAAGAGTTTGCAGCTTTAACTTTAGTTGCAAACCTCCCTTGGAGAGTTCTTCTATGTAAGTGATATTAAATTGATATCGAAGCTTGGCCTCAAAGAAGCTAATAGTGAAGTGCCCTTTACAAGAGCGGGGCAAAGATTTTACTGTCTGTATTAACAGCCAAAGCCTCTCTATTGGCACTTCTACAACTCAAAAAGTTATGGACTATTACTGTACCTAATTTTACAACTTATTTGGAAAGAGCTAGTACTTGCTTGAAAAAAGTAACATCAGTCTTAGTTTTCTTCTTTGAAATTACTGATTTGACTTCAGCTTTGCCAATGGGGAATACTCAGAAAAGGTCTGACATGTTTCCAAAGAAAGAAAATTCTACTGGCATGGGATTAAAATGTAACAGTCGCATGAGCCTGAGCAGTCCACATAGGCTTTGAAATTGCTTTTCTCTACTGTTGTCTGGAAGAAAATAATCAGAGAAATTTAATACTTTCCCTTTTTATGGGTTTATTTTTATTTTTAGAACACAATTTCATTATTTAAATTAGGCTTCAATTGTCTGGTTTTAGCCCTCATCCTTGGCATGACATTAAATACAGTTTCCAGTATTAAAAATCTAACACCATAGTATGGTTGTTAGGGCATCTAAAAGTTAAACAATTGTAAATAGGCAAAATTGGCAGCAGATTCTACTGTTCCATTTTCATGCAAAACTGCTGAAGGATTTCGGAGCAACATTTTCTGAGATCACAGTGTTAAGAGCTTTAATACAGGGTTAAACAAATTTTCTAGCTGTATCTTGTCTCACACACTGGCCAGCAATGGGCACTAATGAGAATACTATAAGGATATTAATTCATTAAATTGAAATGTCTGAAGCCGTCTTATCTGTGTGTCAGATAATAAGTCTATGGAGCTGCTCCTGAGCTGCTTTGTGTTCAGCTTGGAATAGTGACATAAAGCAGTAGTTTTTTCAGCTTGCCATAACTGAATGGCAGTGCTCAAGAGGAGATGAATGCAAACATCTTTCAGGTACACTTTAGCTCCAGGAGGGGGAGGCAGTAAATACCTCAGTTCTCCATCCCTGCCTTTTCAGAACCTAAAACCTTGGCAAACATATAGTGATACTCCCCCAACAGATGCCCTGCCAGCTCCGGGAAATCACAGCCACTCTGGACTGGAGACTACAGATGGAGCTGCAATCCATCAGTCCAAGCTTTTATTGTCACAAAAGCCCTGCTTATTCATCATATAATAATTCAACGGGAATATTGGCTTATGGTGCACCTGCAAACTGAATGCCACAGTTTACCTTTAAAACACGTAGAGCTGTATTGGCCCCAGGAAGGCTGAGGCAAAGAGAAAAGCTCATTGGAATAAGACAGTACCAGTAGTTTTCTCATCATTCTTTGTGAGCAGGAATGGAATTCTACAACATGTCCATGTGCTAAAAAAACAGTAAATATTTTTTCTGAACGGCATCCTTCATCCAAACTCCACCTTTTTGCATCATTTTAAAGGAAATAAATTTACATTTCTATAATTTGTGCCAGCCAGCACAATGAAACCCCTTACAAGCCTTAATGAATTTAGCTTTTTGCATTTCAACATGAAGAGGATAACAGAAGAAAATTAGCATAGATACGTTAAATGAAGCACCTAGGTGAATGGTGTACTCAGCATTTTAGCAGGTAGCAGAGGTGAAATACAATTTTTTTAGCATTTATAGTACTGACATTCTGGGTTTTGTGGACAAAAAAATAGGTAAAAAATTATAAAAGTGTAGATTATCTCAAGGGCTCTAAATAGAGAAATCTGTTTTGTCCTGTGTATGTTAGATGGTATGTTAGAAAAACTGTGCTTAAAGCTCAAACAGCAAATTGGAAAATTGCTTGATATCTGAAAAAAAAGTAATCATATCATCACTGGGAGAGTGAAACTTCCACAGAAGCGTTTCCCAGAACAGTCAGTTACTTTATCCAGTTCAGTGGTTTATGAAAAACTGATACATAAGCTTCATAATAGACTTAATATTTTGGGGGTTGCCTGATCTCACATGGTTTGTGCAGAAAGACTTCGGAGTAGAGGCTTACAGTGCCCAACACTACTCTCATTCACAAAGCCCAGATGAAAAGGGATTTGCATGGAAGCAATAGGCAGGTTAAGAGCAAGGATGAATCTTCTTTTTAACTTGCAAGCAGGGAATGCGGTAATTTGCAGTTTCTAACCATAATCTATGAACTATTCTGCAATAGCCTTGCTAATACAGGCATATAGGCCTGAAAGTATGGGTCTACAGGTCACTCTAGCATCATGAGCAACAAATTCTTGTGGGTACAGCATATTTCCTGCATTCCCTAACCCAGATGGGCTGCTGAAATGCTGTATTACTCCCGTGTTTCTTTCCAGCTTCCCCTGCTCATACAGAGAACTGCAGAAGCTGGGTCACAGGCATTGAGAATGCCAGCTGTGAAACGAAGGAGAAAGAACAGGAACTGCTTCATGCTGTCTGTTTCCCTTAGTTTGGGGGTTTTTTTAAGTGATTGCTTTCACACTGTGGCTGTAACACATGAAGAGTGAGATATTTGATTATCTTGACCTTTCACAAGCTTTTATATAATGAATATTTACACATACACAAAGATACTTATGGGAATGTAGTTAAATGCATGTGCGGATCCATGTATTCATTCATATGGAGATGGAAAGTAATTGTCTTGTCCCACTGCACCAGAACTCCAGTCACAGAAAGTCACTGACACGGATATAAACACATATGGTCCCTCCTCAGTGTTCAGGGCTGTGTTAAGTCCCTGTCACCCAATGACTGGATAATTCATGTGCATAAAACAAAGCATTAGCATAGGCAAGCATCAAATCCATTGTGTGTGCAGGCTGCTGTCAGTCTTTTCTTGTCTTGCAGTAGCATAGATTTAGAACCTCTGGACAAAAATAAAGTTTTGTGTGTGAAAAGGACTGTTCTCCTGCATATTCACTCCAAGTTTATCCCATGAGCATTTGAAAGGCTGCTTAGTTTTATCAGCAGTAACATGTGCAGCTGTATAAACCTGCATTAGGAGGTTTCTTGTCAGCTCACAACAGCCTCATTTTTAAATGATCCCTACTTCCTCAGGAAGTGCATTTGAAACTAACATACTTGAAAATTTACTTCAAATGAGAAAAAAAGATGTTTCTGTGGTAAAACAATGGTGTAAGCAGAGACCTTGTCTTCATATTTTCTCACATGCTGGAAAATTTGGGGCTGGATTCCATTAGATGATCAACTGGGAGATGATACAGCCTAATATTTCTCATCAGTTTGGGTCTCTTGGCTCCTCAGACATCTGCTCACTGGAGCTTCAGGTGGAGAGTTAGCAAATTGAGACAGACAGGATACACTTGAAAATTACCTCCTAATTCTCAGAAAGCAGAAATGCTGTGAATATTTCCTTTCAGGAAAGGTTTGTTCCTGATTTTCAGAAGCTCATTTTGTTTCTTGAAAATTCCCTATGCGACCCAAGTAATAAATAATTTTTCAGGGAAGAAAATTTCATTTTCCAGACATCTTTAGTCCTTTGACATTACCTAGAGTTTCTATGTGACAACAAGAACTAAAGCACCAAGGAGACTAGAAAGCTTGAAAACTCTTGGCTACTTGTTCTGGGGGAAAATTCTGGTGGGGATAAATTCAGAGTCCTTCTCACTTCTGCTCACATCTGCTCTGGGAATCTCAGGGGATCTTGAAGCATATGGAATTTCTTCAACAACATATTTCAACCCATGCTCATTGCTATTCTGCTCACTATGACATGAAAATGACACACCATTATTTTACGTTGGTGAGAACAGCACTGCAGGTATCAGTATGATTTTAGATCTTGACCTAACATGGAAAACAGACATATTTTCTTATTGAAAATGAATGCCCAAGCATGAGGTTTGGGCAAAGAGTTATGAAAAAGTTTTGTGTGTGAAATAGAAAGGGGTGGATTAGAATTGGGAAGAAGGACAGAAATTTGTGAGATAAGCCCTTAGCAGAAAGCATCCAGGAGAAAAGAAAATGGGTTATCTTACCATGTATGCCCATGCATATTCATTTGAATGGCAGCTATGCACGTGGCAATCACACGGTGGACAGGTGCTTTTGGCTAAACCTTAAGTAAATTTGGATTTTGCTTTAAGTCAGAAATGTCTGGCCAGACTATAGGAAGTCATCAGACTCTGAGGTCAAAAAGGAACATGGGAACACCTAGTAACCCCATATATAATTCAAAGCTTATTTCTGACCTATTTTAGATCCAATGTTTTATATTGTTTTTTAATAAGTTTTGAATTGTTTTTGAAAAGCAATGAGTCTTGATTTTAATATTTGCAGTGGTCAGCTACTTAGGTAAATTGTGTCAGTGATTCTGAGGACACACGTGTTAGCTAGGTACCTGCTTTTGATCTCAGTTCCTATCTTCCAGGCCTATGGTGGCTTCTGATCTTGTGTATTCCTGAGGTTCTCCCTTGTAGATCCAGTGTTCAGCATACTTCACAAGATATGAAGACATCTGAAAGTTTGGTCTGGGGACAGAGGGAGGGGAGAATTGGCTCAGTTTCCTGGAGTTCCAGGATATCCAGAGAAGGGTACACTGATTTTTTTCTCATAAAATTTTGGTTACAAAATTGACATTTCACAACATTTGAATATGTTGTGAATTTTACCATATCATAAGGCCCAAAAGAACAAAAATTTTAAAGAAATATTTTTGATATTTCCAAAATATTTCTATTTTTCAGTTAGAAATCCATTTTTTCCAGGACTTCACACTTTTTTGATTTACAGAATTCAAAAGTCTTAAAATCTAAATAACAATTTAAAATTTTAGTTATTTAAAATTATTTTATCCCTAGTGGGTGACTGTGAGTTTTGGTAGGCTGATCGTTTAGCATCCTTTGATTGCCAGTGTCATGGATATTATAACTCATTTGCCCAGAACCCTATTGTGACACAGCTGGACACCTTTTCATCTTGACCAGCATTTGTGCCTGTGGAAAGAATAAAGCTCTTTAATAGGATGTTTCAGGTGGCTGGGAATGGAATCACCCTCTCATAAACATACCTCTGCCCCACCGGCTGTAGATGGATTCTAAAGCAGTTACACTTCTAGAACAGCTGTCTCTAAGGTCTAAGGTTAGATGAGATGCAGCTGATCTAAAAGTGCTTATGGATGCCTCCAGATATGCACACCTCAGCCCTACCTGAGCTGATGAGATAGGCAGTAGCTGCACGTAGGAGGTGATGGAGTTACACTACCATGGGCTATTTCCAATGTAATAAGCCTACCTTTCATCAGGGTTTATTACTGGACACCAGCCAACCCACTAATGGCTTTGGATAAGAGCTTGCTCACCTCTGGCTGTCTCTATGTGGGCAGAAGAAGTCTCCTCTCCTGCACATGTGGAAATTCTGTGATATTAGAAGTCGCTTTTGGGTATTCTTCCAAAGTCCATTTATCACTTTGTCTAGCTCATGAATTATGCCACATGTATCATTTGCCCTGTTTGGTTTTTGTTTGCTTGGGGTTTTTGTCTTCTGGTTTAGTTGTTTACATACTTAAATGCAGGGTTCTTTCCAAATGTCTGCAAGGCTCTGAGAAGGAGACTTGTATCAGAGGGAGTGACCATTACAGTGGGCACTTTAAATTACATATCTCTTATCAACATGGGCTACGATGCACTCTGATTGAGCTGGGAACCGGTGAGTATCTGTACCAGGAGCAGTGACTGGATAATACATAAATAACTACTTTTACAGTCTTCCCAAACTCATCTGTTTTGAATCAATTTAGGCCATTTAAAAAATGCAGCTAGTTCCTGGGAGTCAAAAGGCTGTGCTGATCCATGAGAGATGCTGATTAGGATAGAAAATGGCTCAGAACTAGCCTGAGTTTTGAATGACCTCATGTTCAGGGCAAGCTGAGCAAAATCATGGCTACCACAAATGATTAGGACCATTCCTAGCAACACATAGCCTGGGATAACTGGACGCATGTTGCAGTTCCAGTAGTGACTAACTTCTTTAATTCAATTAATTAGAAGAATGTTTACAGGGGTAAACTAAAAGTGGTGAAGCTATCCTGGGATGCTTGCTTTCCAAGTGGTACATTTTAATTAGTGAAAGAAAAAGCCATTTAAAAAAAAAAAAAAGTGAAATGTTTTTGACCCAGAGTAATCACAAAGAAAGAAAGAATTTAATTTTCTAAATTATTTAGAATAGGTGCAAAAATTTAGGTTTTAAGATAGAAGATAAAGTGAACAGGTTGCCCAGAGAAGCTGTGGCTGCCCCATCCCTGGGAGTGTCCAAGGCCAAGTCGGTTGGGGCTCTGAGCAATCTGTTCTAATGGAAGATGTCCCTGCCCATGGCAAGGGAGTTGGAACTAGATGATCTTTAAGGTTCCTTTCAACCCAAACCATTCCATGATTCTATGATTCTATGATCTTTATCTATGAAGCAACAAACCTAGTAAGTTTGCAAACACCTGTGACAAAATGGAAGCATACGTGCTATGTGAAAGTTTGGATATAGGTTTTAACATCTTCTAAGAATTATATTCTTGGGTGGAGTGGGATGTTGTACACTACCTTAATTTCATTTTCTTCAAAATATTGATCCTATTCTTCTGAAATCATATGTTCTGTTGGATGGAATCAAGAATGACACTCAGAGGAAGAATCAGTTCATAAGATGTAGGTATCTCCATCTTCGGTAGCCACTTTAGGCTTTCTTCATAAGGCAATGAAAAGAAATAGCTACTGTGAGGGCATGATTCATCTACTCCTATCATCTCTATATCAAACAGACAGACTGTATGCTAAATGTACTTCTGTATTCCCAGTGATTATATGACTATAGAAGGAGCTCTCCAGACAAGTAGATCTACTTGTCTAGTTTCAGATGATGGATTCCAGTCTTACAGTACAAAATACATGGGTGTTGCAGTTTAGAGTCCTTTTGGTTTTCACAAAAACTATCAGGTCTCTTATTTAATTCATCCTTATTCTCTGTTTCAGAAGCCTTATTGAGAGTCAGAGGAGAAGGGAAGATGTAATTTCTCCTAAACTCACTTAAACTGTTTGATATTACCAGTTAAAAAATGCAAGAATACTGTTGTAGAAAAGGTTATTTGAGCAAGAATGAAGAGAATAATAGACTTTTATTAGAATAGCTATATGTGGGCTCTGGGCCTAGTTCAAAATTCAACCAAAGGCAAATGGAAACTTCAAAGTTTGATCTCTAATTTCTGTTATCATCTCCTGAAACTATTTAAAAAAAAAGGATAATTAGTGTGCTGTAAACGAATCAGAGATAAATTAGGATTCCCAAAGTTTTTTAATATTCTAAACTAGATAGTTTTCATCGCTCAGTTCCTTAATTTTCTTCTTCCACTTCCTACCCATTTAAAAAAATCAATAACTGTGCATGTTTAGAAAGAGTAAGAAAATTTTTGAGTTCTTCTGGCTTATTGGATTACTCTGCTAAAGAGGATAAATGGGCCATAGTGTGGTAACCTAGTTACTATTGTTATTTATGGAAGCTTCTGATTCAGTTAAATTAGCTTGTCAGTAAGGTAGAGAAACAGTGTGCATGATTTCAAGATGCTATATATAGAAAGCAAAAGTTGTAGGAAAAGCAACCTGATAAGCTATTGTCTTTGTGTGAAAGAGTAGATGAATGTGTCAGTAATGATGGCTTCATAATGAACATTCACATTAGAACTCAGTTAAGGTTTCATATGGAAATATAGTTTTGAGACCATTTTTTGGTTTTGATCATTTATTTTTGCTACTTAATATACTTTTAGTGAAGCGTTCCTGCTGTAATTTATGCTTAGCACTAGTGGTCTTCTCTAAGGCATCAATCCTGCTGGATTAATGAGCAATATTTTGCTCAGAAATTTTGCTCAGAAATGTTGCCTGAAGCTCACACTTGAGTGCAAGCTGACAATAGTTTTGACCAGTAGGTTCTCTGGAAAAGTTCATTCCTCCTTCTGCCTCAGCTGAACATACATGCTGGCAAATGACAAGATCCATAGCCAAATCCCCATCACTTCTTCATTCTCTTACATACTTCCCCCTGTATAGAAGGGTACGCATCAATTTTTTTCTTTCCCTAACAATGCTGGAAGCCTTTGTATGGGATGAAGTGGAACAATATTTACTGGGCAAAAGTGCTTAGAAGTGATCAAGCCCCCCTCCTCATTAAAGTTGTAGCTATCAGTGAGCCCTGGAAAGGAATGACTAGAGTTCATTGAGAAAAGCAATTTCAGAAAGATTTCGAGCTACAGTCTGTAAATTTGTGAAACCTTATAACATGGGAATACTGAGATGTTATATTTCCAAATTGGAATTAAAATTCTAAACTGACAAAAACTGAGGAAAGGCCATTTAGCTGAACTTCATAGCTTGATATCACCCAAAGACCCTGGACCTTGAATGCTGACAGGGAAATCAGAGATGGCAGACAGCAGAAATTTCTTTCCAGCCAAACTACATGAAAATGGGCAAAAAACAGTCTGGGGTTCATGTGGATAATATGTATGATATAGATTTTCTTTCTTGTAGTAGAAGTATACTACTATAGTAGCAGAAGTATTTCCAAAAGAAAAATTATTCACCATTCCTTCACAGAATATGATCTGTTGAACTCTAAACTACATATAAATAATGTTAAAAGCTGCATCTTCAGTAGCATCTTCTTGCACAAGCTAATGTTGCAAACAAGAGCATATTTATTCATAAAATCATAGAATGGTTTGAGTTGGAAGGGACCTTTAAGATCATCTAGTTCTAACACCCATCCACCCACTAGATCAGCTTGCTTAAGGCCCCATCCATTATGACCTTGAGCATTTCCAGGGGTGGAACATCTAAAGCTTCTCTGAGCAACCTGCTCCATTGCGTCACTACCCTCACAGTAAAGAATGTAGTACTAGCATCTAATCTAAATCTTGGCTTTTTTAGTTTAAAATCATTCCCCCTTGTGCTAGCACTATCTGTCTCTTTAAAGGGTCGCATTACTTCTTTTTTATAAGCCCCCTTTAAGTACCAGAAGATTATAATATAGAGTTCTTCCCAGAGCCTTCTCTTTTCCAGGCTAAACAACCCCAGCTCTCTCAGCCTGTCTTCATAAGAGAGGTACTCCACTCCTCAAATCATCTTCTAGGCACACTCCAATGGGTCCACATTTTTCTTTTGCTGAGGATCCCAGAACTGACACAGCACTCAGGTGAGGTCTCATAAGAGCAGAGTAGAGGGACATGCTGGCCATGCCTTTTTTGATGAAGTCCAGGACACAGTCAGTTTTCTGGGCTGTGAGCACATGCAGTTGGCTCATGTACAGTTTTTCATCCACGAGAACCTCCTAGTCCTTCTCTGCAGGGCTCCTCTCAACGTATTCTTCTCCTAGTCTGTAGTCATGTCTGGGACTGCCCTGGCTCAGGCGCAACACCTTGCACCTGGCCTTGTTTAATGTTCTGAGGTTCTCATGGGCCCATTTCTTGAGTTTGTCTAGGTCCACTGGATGGCATACCTTCCTTCTGCCATGTCAACTGCGTTATTGTCATTATCAAACAACTGCTCTTTACACCCTTTGGCATCTCCTGAAGCCAAAGCAAGAGAATAATGGTTTTGTGTGTAATAATGTTTTTGTGTGTATGGATCTTTATATAGGTTTTCCAGAATGCTCTACAGGGAGAGATTGACATTATCATTAGCCTGCAAAAAGTATATTCATCAACATGGGCTAAATCCAGGGCATTTTACCTGTGAAACTGCCTTTTCCACCATAGGTATACAAAAGATTGACATTAGCGGAGTGAGACTAATCTGTTGCAAGCTTCTGCTGCAGTTAACGAAGAGGGCAATTTAGAGCAGGCACCTAAATCAACATCTCAGTAATAGTCTCTGAAGGATTCTATTTCATTCCACTGACTATAGTGGGAGACTAAGGAAAATGTGAGGCCAGATTTAGCCTTTGTGACTACCTGTTTCTGACTTGAAAATATGGTCTGACTGAAAACTTCATTCAGCATCCTAAGATTGTTGCATTAATGAGGTATTTTTGGTCTTTTACGTAACACTGAAAAAACATATTTGACATTAGTCCCTACTCAAAAAGACCACAATAGGCATCTGCCATACACTTTCTGGTTATAGCACTTCTCTTGCCTCCATTGGGAGAGTAGATAACTTGAATTGATAGTAAACTCCATCATAGACTTTAAAGCTTAATTAGGCACATAATATTTTGATTTAAATATGGCCCATTTATCTCACCTATTTTAATTATAAAAGTGTTTGCAACCTAGTCAAAGGGTTTTTCTGCTACGTTGACAAAGAAGATCAAGCATCTCCAGAGTGCTACAAAAGGAATTTTGTGATAGATAAGTGTTTGTAGTACATGGGATGAATTGCCCTCAGGAGATTTTGAAGATGAGATGAACATTTATTACACATCTTTACAGCAATTTTCATAGAAAGTCCTAATTCCATTCCTGGAATTTTGGAATCTGCTTGGATATGTTATAAAACAACAATAATGAACAGTAATAATTTATTAGACTGCAGTGAATACTTGATAATTAAACAAAGTTTTTTTGTATCTATCTGTGATACTGTTCCGTGGTTCCTGCTGTGTTATGCTGCAGCAGTGTTTTGCCCTAATTCTTGTTGCCTGTATTTGAAAAAGCATTATGTACCGCATTTCTATCTTACAATGAGGAAAGAACTTCAGGTTATAAATAAAGCATTTGCAGAAATACTAAGATTTAAACACCGCGATTCTTTTGCTAGTATTTCTATCACAAGCAAGAGAGCTTAAATCCAGAAATCAAGCCATCCTTTACTCTGGGGAAACTGTTTCAAGTCAATCACAGCCTGGTGAATAGGAACATCAGTGGAATAGATGCCTTTTTTTTTTTTTTTTAAATAATGCATTTCAGAAGTAGAGGAGGCATTTGTATTCTAGTTAATAATTCAAAATCAAAGTGGGGATAAAAGAGAGAGAGAGAGAGAAACAGATGCAGGGGGAGAGGAAAAGAGTTCAGAATATCCATAAAAATATTGATGAAGTTTTTTGAAAAAAATCACTTCTTCATCGAAAGCAAAGAGAAAAACACAAAGCAATTAAATACATAGATTCTTATTGTGTTTGAATAATCAACTTCATATATGAGGTATGTCAGGATCAATACAGGTATAAAGAACTCATTTGGTGAAGTTATGCTGCATTACAGCAAAAAAAGGAATAACAAAAAGGAAGAATATTTCGCCCATTGATTTGTAGCCTGAAACCCCCTGAGTCTGCATTGCAAAGCAGCCAAAAAATGTGTTCCTAAGGTTCTTTGTGTAACAGCTGCTGCCAACAGAAGGCATGTGGATCCTTGAAAATTCTGATATTACCTGGAAGAATAGTTCCAAAGACATGATTTATCTATCAAATATTGTACAAAGCTAATTTGATCTACAATTGGTTTTCCCATCAATGAGACAAGAACAGAGTGAGGCAAAAATAGATCCCTTATTATTCCTTATGATTTTACAGTTTAAAGTGTCTTCATATTGCAACAAAAACTCCTAACACATATAAACAGGGGTTTTCACATAATCCTATTTCTTTTTCATTTTGACACAATCATTTCTTGGAAGAAAAATAATCTGTTAGCATCTGGCATTGAAAGAGCTAGAGTTTTTGCTGTTATTTTCAGTTGCTTTATGTTTTGTTAAACACAGAATGAATTTAATAAAATCTGTCCCAGTTATAGGGTTGCCTGCTGGTATAAACATGAAAAAAATTATGGCATCAATGTGAAGCCTCCATAAAATTAAAATTTGACACCATCTACAAAATAATTTTGACTGCTGCTTAGACAAAATCTGCAGATTAATGCATATTGCTTTAAAAACGCAAGGTCTTGGCCTTTAATGGTAGCAGATCTATGGAAGAGCTAAAGGATCCTTCATCTAGAACTACAATTTGCTTTTTACCTCTTCCTCTGTTATATTTCTCCAGGGAATATTACGAAAGAAGAACAGATTGAAGATGTTCTAAAAATATTCTGCTGCAATTAGCAAGCAATATATGTTGCTGCTCTAAAAATGCCAAAGATAAGGTTTTTACACTGCATTATCGTAACTCCTGCCCTCTACAGGTTTCTACAAGGAGGAAAAAGAAAAATGTTGCAGTTTTTAATTAAAAATACTTTTAAGAGATAAGATAAAAAGTATTAAATATTTATGCCTTAGGTGCATCAGGATTTATTTCCCTTTTCGGTTACTGAAAATAGAACTGCTACACACTCAGTAGTTATTCTTGAAGTAAGACCTTGGTGCCATGCAGATGGTGGCAGTGTCTGCACAAAACTTACAAAGCTTCCGGTTGTATTTTTTAGTGACCTCATACCATGTTAAAAAGAACAGGAGTGTTGCTGAGGCAAATAAAGCTCTCCTCAGTGTACAGCAACAGTAAGGAACACAGTGGAGAAAATCTCACACTCAAGATCACTGTTTACACAAGATACAAGGATTCAGATGAACTCTGTGAAACTGAAATAAAATTTAAAAATAGAGCTGGTCTTTCTGTATGAGTGCCTGAAGGATACCTGAACACAGTAGGAATGCAAAGGTCAACGTATAAGACTCAGAGCTACTTTACATGTTCACGTGTAAAATCTGCAATTAGCTGTTAGAGCTTGTTTTAGCAGTTTAAGTTACCTTGAACAAAATGCTAAGGGAACAAACTCTTTGAGATGAATTTCTATTGCCTGTTCAGGGAAGACGTCAATGTTGTCTTCTGTTCTGCCCTTAAGAAAGAACTGGTAATGCCATATAGAGGCTTAAGTTAGTATGGATCTATAGCAAACAGAAATAAATACAAGCAAACTCTATCTCTGATGAAACAGTTTGCTTTTTTTTTTATTTTTTTAGTTTCTGGTTAAAATATTCTAATTTTGACTCTTACAAAAATGTGAAACTATCTGTGAAAAAATGAGATTCTTGTTTAATTGTAGAAATAAAATTTAAAAAAAAAAAAAGAACAAGGAAAAGAAAAAGCAACCAAAGGTTTCAAACTGTTCAGACAGCACATTCTATCATATCATCCTGAACTCGAGAACCATTCTGCTTTGATATGTACACTGCACAGGACTCTCCAAATACAGATGCTTGTATGTGATCTTTGGCTTCCCATATGTCTAAATAATTATATACATGCATGCTCATGCACACACACACACACACACATATATATATTCTGTATATCTTGGATTCTCTTCAGAACCCAAAGAGGGAAATGATTATATTAGGACTTGAATAGTCTTATCCTAAAGTCAGTCTGAATCTGACAGAGGAGTTGAATTGCCCCCTGAAGGTGCCCATCCTGAGCATCGGCTGGCTCAGACTTAAACATTATCGGTGTGGTGAGAAGGATTCTGTTCATGGCTTCCAAGAATAATTCAATTGAAATAAAGCCACAAAAGCCAAGATGACAAGAAAGTTCACAGAAATATTTTAAAAAATCATATACCTTTTTTTCCTTCTCTTTCTTCTTAAGGAAACTCATAGGAACACTGAGAAAGTGATTCTCATCTAGCTGAGACACGAAAAACAAGACAGATGAATAAATAAGGAAAGATGAGTGGCAATAATGTGCAGACAGCTTTAAGTCCAAACTGCAGAAATTATGGAATTTGGGACACAGTCCTGGGTAGGCATTGTTATGGACTTGGTCTATTCTTGTAACTTTCTTTGAGTTGCACACTTCATCTCCTCTCTGGTGACAGACAGACAGGACCAGTTCTGTGTGTTCTTGTGTAAATGCCAGAATTTTACAACATTTTAACAGGTAATAATATCATTTGCCTCAGGCTAATTAAAACTATTTTAGTCAAAGCAATGACCATTAACTCCCCTGCTTTTAGCAAAGGTTTCCTGATCTTTCCTTAACTTTGCAACATAAAAGTGCCCCTGAAACAATACAGTTTCCTTGCAAATCTGGCATTTCTGAATTCCTGCTAAACTTTATTTTAGGCCAGCCTGATTTGTTCTCATTCTCTTTGCCAGAGTTCAATAAATATGTGTTGTATTCACTGCATTTTCTTCTTAAGAACAGAGCATAGAAAGACATAAAAAACAGTTCTTTGATAAATCTTGATTAATTAGATATTAATTGTCCTATGTAATATTTGTTCTTTGATAGGAGTCATATTCCCTTCTACGCGCTCAGGATTGTAATTATTAAAATTCAAAGTTTGAATGAAAGAATCAAAAGCTAAAATACTGCCTTCCATGCATAACCATGGTGACAATAACTTTCCTGAGAAACACTTAAACTCTTGGCACTGCTAATTTTTTTGGCAATGCAAAAAAAAAGGTCCTGTGATCCCAGCGGCATCTATTGTTTTTGACCTCTAATAAAAGTGATGTTTCCCTCTGGGGAAAGACAACTAGATGGATTATGTTGGGAATAGCTTGTGTCATCAAATCAGCTTGCCAAGCTAGTGGCATACAATGGGGATGGCAAATTTCCATATCACTAATGAGTATAGGGAACTCTCTGTTCTCAACGAGGGGGAGTCACTGGTTCAGGTCCAGTAAAGCCATGGGCCAAAAAGAAGGGAGTCAGGAAGAAATACAGTTAATTAGCTCACAAAATAAAATAGAAACAGCACCAACTTTTAATGACAACTTGACCAACTGCTGAGAAGATTGGAGGCACCTTTCTTTTTAACACGATCTTAACTCCACTGAATATGTAAACTCTAAAATTGCTAGTGCAAGTATTAGCAGAGCCAGTTCATTCCAGTTGCTTTAATGTTGCACTGATATCTATGAGATTCGATGGTGTCCAAAATTCCAAATGGCGTATGTTTCAAGTTCAGACAATTGTATTGTAAATATTATTTATGTCAGTGAAAAAAGATGTTTAAAAGCAAGAATCAGTTAAATGAAATACTAACTGGGGTTTCTCTCTTAGAGAAGGGAGCATGGTAATAGAAATTCTTTGCATACAGAGTTGTTAGCGGTGAAAATTTATTTAGTATTTGAATAAAGTACTGTGACATTTCACAGGCAAGCAAGACCTAGCTTATGTGTGGCTCACATAAAGCATTGGGTTAGAAATGTAATCCCAAACACTGAAAAACACAATATTTGAGGAAATGTTTGAGAGTTCACAAAGTTCCAAAGAAATCAGCAGATGTTTTGTGTGGGTAATGGACTTTTGGACTGTGGAAAACAGCCAGCAGGGGGAAAAGAAAAAAAAAAAAAAAGTAGGTCCAAGAAATAAAAAATAGCTCAATTTTCTTGCCTTTCAGCAAGAGTTGCAGTCAGAGTTACCTATTTCATTTCTGAAAGTGCAAATCAAAGCCACAAGTTTAGAACTGCTTTGAAAGTTTGTTCTATCCTAAACTTTGCCTTCTATTTCTTTTTCACTTTGAAGAAAAATCTCAACAATAAGTCCTTAAATATGTGAAGATAGCCTAGATTTTGAAAAATTAGCAAGGAACAGGATTTATCACAGCATTTCAATCTGAGAATTGCTATTCATACTGCTTATCTTGTCAAAAAAGACAGCAGCAAAAGGTCATCAGTTCAAAGAAGACTATGATTTATATTCACATTTATATGGCAGCTCTTATCCCATAGGATTTTCAAGCACTGTGCACAGAAACACATACACACACACACACAAAGACGTAGCCCATAGACTTTTACTACATCATCTTTCACTGTCAGGATTGTCACAAAGAAGACAAGGCAGTATTTTATACAAGCACAGGGAGGAAGTCAAAGGAAAGTGGACATTTTTTGAAAATGGTAAATACCTGGGTATCCAAAACAACCTGCTCAGCTACAGTTGACTTGGCTTTATATATTAGCAAACAGCTATCTACAACTTTCTTCAAAACTGCTCTGTTTATTCCATCCAAACAGAAAACCTGTGCTTGCTTTTCATTTGCTGTGATCTAAAACAAGTAGAAAATAAGAAGGGGAAATTTTGGATTTGTTCAGACCAGCTCAACTTTTCATCCAAAACGTCACTGACTGAAATGGGAGTTTGCATTAAAATGTATTTTAAAGTGGTTAAGTGATGAATTATTTATCCTTTGTTTTTCCAGAATGCAGCAGTGAAGCGAGATATTGCGAAAGCCATAAGTCTGTGTATAATAAGGACATTATCATCTTATATGCTTATCCTACAGCTTCAACTTATGACATCAGCTTTATTTAAACAGGTACCGTATGCACCTGAACAAGTCTGGGCCTGGGATCTGAGGGAGGTATGTAACACATGCCAACTACCAGGCAGAAATGCCTTTTTTTTTTTTTCAGCCCCAAACTGCTTGGTTGCAGGGTATACAGCACCATGAATACAACTCTAATATGGGGCAAGAGCTTAATATTTAGCTGACCTTCAAGCTACCAATAAAACTTCAGTCAAGATCTACTCATCTCCTCACCACCAGACTAGTTGCATGGTCTAGCTGCTTTGGAAATGCAGCCGAAAATTCAGAGATCCCTTGGGAAGAAAATTATGTGAAAATATACTACTATGAGACAAATTAAAATTCCCACTCATCAGCACTGACCACTTAACCAGGCACTGAAGGACATTCAATTTTTACACATACACCACATTCCCTATTGCATTCCAAGGTTAAAATGATGTGACTTTTTTTACTGCCTTAGTTTATAGATAATATAAAACTTAGTATTGCAGTACACTAATTCACAAAAAGCCTCTCCTTTCTTTAGCAAAAAGAGAAAAATAATTGCTGTGTGCTATGTCAGCTGAAAAAAAGTTTTGCTCAGGCAGTTGCACTTTTTACTAACGCAGGTACAGTAAACATAAGAAATCCTTATATAAATTCAAATCCCCATGCTTTCTGAGCCATTTCAGTCCATTTTTTATTTCCCTATAATTTATTCAACTCCAATCTCTTTTTTCTCCCTCAAATCAGAAGTCTTCCTGGTGCAATGGATCTACAGTTATATTGCAACATAGTATGGAATAGTATAGAACCATAATATTATGCATATAACTGTATTTATTAAACCACACATTAGCATATAAAAGCAGTTACACTAGATTAGGTCAGATTTGATGAGAATAGATTTTCTTTGTTATCAATGGCAACTTTTCGATTCATATATTATTGTCTTTCTGAAAGCCCTGTAGTGCCATAGGAGTGATACAGGCAGGTGAAGAAAGTGTAACTCCCTCGTCCTGTTAAGATTATTATCTTAATAGGGATAAGAATAACATAAGACAAATATTAAGAGCTGTCTCAAGTTCTGTGGAAGCTATCTGTCCTTGTGCAGATATGAGAAAAAGGATGAGCTGCACTGGGTAGATACAGGTTTGGCCAAAACACACTATACTGAAAGTGAGAACAGAGGAGCAGGAGTGATGATGTTGAATTCTGCTTTGAGAAGCAGGTGCAGAATCTCCTTGTATCTAAGCAGGAGCATCAATAAGAGCAAAATCACTGTTGCTTGGCCATGAATATGAATTTTTCTTGGTGTATCAGAGAAGACATCTGCCTGCATAGACCAACATGCCAGTGCCCAGGTAAAGGATACCATGTATGTACAGGCATGGCATGGTCAGACACTTATGTCAGGGAACCACTTGCAAGGATCTCTGCTGGACATGCTACTTTTCATGGCCGCAGCAGGCAGCCACATTGTAGACCACACTAGGCCCACACAGTCTTAGCTTTTTCAACAGTGCAATGCATTCTCACTTGAGTCAAGTCCTAGAGAGAGGTTTAAATTCTTCCTCATGGATTTGTAATAAGGCACCATTCAAGTGTTCTGCTGAATATGCTTGGCCCCCAAAGTAGATGCATTGTCTCCATTTCTCCTATCTCTTGTTGTAAATCCTTATTATGTCCAGTAGTTCTTAGATTTTAAAACTAGACTGTTATAATACTTTGTATAAATTTTATATTTTGTATAAATTTGACATTTTGTATAAACTGCATGTGGCTTATCCCTGAATTAATGACTGTCTGAAATACTATTGTACACTGTTAAATAGGACCCGTTGTTGGTTAGGAAAGTCACTAGCATGCGCGAACTTTTTCTCAGGTAAATGGTATTGGAAATTATTTTTTCTGGATCATGTTTCTGAGTCTAAGTTTGTTTACACCTTTCAAGTACTGGAGTATTGTACCTCTTTCTGCTAAGCTAAAGAGCTCCCTAATTGTTACACTTCTCTCTGTAGGGTCTAACAGGCAAAAGTTGTTCCTCACCTTCTCTTTGTTGAGCTAAAGAGATTGAAGTCCCTGAGTACAACATTGTGTTCCATTTCTTTGCTGTTGTCACTGAGGGCTTGAGAAGGTTTGAAGGCAGAGAAAGGTGGGCCACAAGGAACAACCCTGATGCTAGCAGCAGAACTGTGTTTACAAAAGGACACGTTATCTATTTCTGCATGGAGGGAGATTTACTGTACTAATATAACAAAGCAGTTTTATAATCACAGTAGTATTCTCAATAGGAATCTTTTTCAATATGTAATGCAAAGGTGCCTCACTTGAGAGCACTGGGAAACTTGTGACTGTAAGGAAAGAGTGTGGTCCTAGGCAGTGAGCCATGATCTCTCTCTTTAGCATCATCCTTTTCCTTCAGAATGACCTTGATTAATGCATTTCATCCCTTTTTTACCTTTTATCAAAGAAATCTTTCTTTAAAAGTTCACTGTTGTGTGGCTTTGCTTCAGGCAATACCCTTGATCTCTGTGAAACTTTAACGACTCGATATTCCTGACTATAAATAACAAATGGTCAGCCCAGGAAGCCTCAAAATGACTACTGTGAAATAAATCACCCTGAAAGGAGCTTTGAGGTACCCATATTGCTGTGCAGAAATCACCCCTATCTCACATTTGTTGAGTACAGAGTGAGTGGGATTGACTTTTTCTCCTTGATAAGAGTCAGGTATACTAAGCAGTAGCATACCCCAACTGGTATACAGGGCTTTCGGTAAACTGCATA
>VZRE01018238.1:0-14927 GCA_013396775.1 Cephalopterus ornatus
TGGGCACACTGCTGGCTCATGTTCAGATATGAGTCTTCATGCTTTTTATGTCCAAAGCAGCCTGTCCTTCTGGGTTCTTTCTGACTGTGAGGCTGATATTTTCAAATGTTCTTAATATATGAAGGTTGTCTTTCCATAAAATTTGACGCTGAAACCTTTAGGTGGTTCTAAAAAGCTCTTAGTGACAGATTTTGATGGCAGAGAGGTTCTTTTATGTATCTCAAAGGTCAGCAGAAAGAATCCCACCCAGTGTTAACATACCAAAATTATTTACAGTATATTACTATATACTGTATTTTCTAATAGTTTATAATAATAGTATTTTCTAATAATAGTTTATTTTCTATAATAGTATAAAATAGTATAAAATATATTTCTATATTTTCTATAATATAGTTTCTATAATAGTATAAAATATAATAGTATTTTCTAATAGTTTATAATAATAGTATTTTCTAATTGTTTATAATAATAGAAATACATCAACTTACATTGATAGATGTGCAGAAAAGTCTCTCCTAGTTTACTTGTGAGGAGAGGTTCCGGCAAGTCCCTGAAAAATTGCTTTACCATGTCTGCCACATCGTATGCTGACTGGTCTTCATAGCTGACGTTTTCTGGGGAGCTCTCATTCATCTGACGCAGGGTTTGGATTCGAGATTTCACTCCAGATTTTCTAAACAGACCCACCTAAAAAAGTAAAAAAGAAAATGTTACTCAAAAAAATATTTATTTATTTATATTTTTATATAAATCTATTATGGGGGGCTTTGATTATGACCAAAGCTTGGGTTGCTTATTTTACTCTAGGCAAAACCAAAGAAAACTTGCAAATGTGATGGTCATGACTTGCCCCCAACTCTGGCAAGGCAAGCACATGGTCTCATACCAGGATTGTAAGGGTTAATAAAGCTGCTTCTCTCTGTCCCATCCAAGAGGGAGGGTTCAGAGGGCACAATTTCCCTGCTGCCTGAAGAGTTTAAGCAAGATGCTCAGCTGATATAAATCAGCGTGGCTTGCTTGGCTTGGGTGACTGTCTGTTGATTTGCTCCAGCTGAGAATCTGGTTCCTCATGTTTATTTGGGTATATATTTCGAGGACTAACAAGAAAATATTATGCTTAGCTAAGTAATAAATGCTGTGACAAAAGATTAATACATCCTGGTAAAGCTTTAAAATCAAGACCAAGTCTATTTTTCCCCTTCCTGCTTCCCCCTTCCTACTCTGCTTCTGAAAAGCCCAGTTTCAAAGTGAGGGCCACGGAGGGATTGCTTGTGCAATGTCACTAAGATACATTTTTATCCTGTTTGCTTTCTATTTGAAAGGAAGTGGTAATTCTTCAAATGATGCCTTCAAGGCAGTGCTGCCCTTTCTTGTCATTCTTGCCAGAAGAATTCCCTCAGGGTGAATTCCTGAGCCTAAACCACATTATTTATTCCCAAGTCAGTTTACAGTGTTTCATTTGGGAAATGTTAACATTGCTTCCCTTAAGTTTTGCAGGCGAAAAGGTGAAATATGGAGAAAGACCTATGGAAAAGGTACATTTCAGATTGGAATTATATACTCCTGTTCCTCTGTGACAGCTGTCTTGCTGGTGATTGGTGCAGCTTCTTGCGTGGCATAGTCCATCAACAAACGTGTACAGGCAAGGAAATAATGCCTTCTGGCCTTCTTCCCCTTACTTCCAATAAGAAGCAGCACAGAGTTCATGTAGGACCCTCCTCTCCCCAGAACACCTCCTATGCTGTACTGTACAGTATTTAAGACTTTTGTTAACTCACATGTAAATGACACTAATGACACAAATCACACATTCTGCAGCTCTGTGAGGGGTATATTTATTTATACAGAGATGAACTGCTACACCAGACTGGCTGTGCGGAAGCTCTTCTGCGTGTTCTTATTGATGATTTTAGTATCACTTGTGAGTTAAATTTATGTTTAGGAAGTAGAGAACTGGAGTGGGCCCTGTGTACTGTATTTATGATCACAAGTGAAGCTGCACTCTTGTTTCTGACAAGAGAATACAAGAAAGAGCATCCAGCTCTAACCTATTTTTTCCTTACACTTTCCCTTCTTCTTTTTGAATCCCTTTTCCTCTTAGAAATGTGTGCTGAAGATACATAAGGACACTTGCTAATTCTGTCCAAAAAATAAAGTTTTGGCCTGCAGTAGATAAATGTGAGAGCAGAGGTTCAGTTATCAGCTTTTGATGTAAAGTGTCCTTGCTGGTATAAAGAACATTTAAAAACTTTCAGCTAAATCTGATTTGAGAGGTCAGATGTCAGATCTCACCTATACAATCTCCCATTGCACATCATTCTGCTACTCTTGGACCTCTGGTTTTGTTTAATGATGTTTATCCAAATTCCTATTTCCTTTTTTCATGGAAAAAATTAATAATTAATCAAAAAACGACAGTTCTTCACTTGTAGAAAAAGATGTTTTAGGCTCTGTTCTGCAATATTACAGACTCATTCTGTAACTAAAATGGGATTGGCCCAATTTCTTTACTATCGTCATGCTGTGGATCATCTACCATGCAAGTAGCCATATGATGCACGACAGAAACACAGACACAGTTGAAAAAGGCAAAGCAGTTTCTATTTCACAAGCTGAAACTGAATA
The DNA here is from genome assembly GCA_013396775.1 of Cephalopterus ornatus. Lineage (NCBI taxonomy): Eukaryota > Metazoa > Chordata > Aves > Passeriformes > Cotingidae > Cephalopterus > Cephalopterus ornatus. The sequence continues at coordinate 2,629 of VZRE01018238.1, forward strand.
ACATAGCCTACAAATAATGGTGAGGGTTCTCATACCATTTTAGGCATTTCAGTGGCAGGAGCCAGACCTTACAATGATTTAGAGCAACCTCAACTCAGTGCAAGTAGAAACTCTGATGCCTGCTCAGGACCCTAGACCACGTTCTGCAGTGCACAGCAAGATGCTGGAGGAGACTGGAGGCTGTTCAGACCTCTCTCTAGACATTAGGAGACTTCAAATTACATGGGAACAAAGGGAATAACTGTAAAGATGAGAAGCTGAATTGCCTGGAGGGTATTGGCCTAGAAAGGTTTTTGGTGAAAAGGTATTTTAAATAATCCTGATCTGTACTTCTCCTCTTTCTTTTTCCATTGAATATTTTCCCAATTCCACCCTGAGTGGAAACTCAAGCTGAGTTGAAATGGCACTTCACGTACCTTTAACGCTTCCCAGCAAGTAAACCCTGCCTGACAGAACAGATATTTGTCTCAGACTTCGCACTTCTTTTGGCTGCCTCAAATCTCTCAAGAGCTTTCAATTTCTCTTTAGTATTACACTCACTTTTACATTCTCCTCCATTTATCCACTCTCTTCTCTTTCTTCCTATTGCTCTGCTTCTTAGCTGACAAGCTCTTAGCTTTGTTAGCAGAGTCTCCTGAGGAGAGACTCTCCTATTCCTCTTACTTGGGCCAGTGTCTCCTCCTCCAATCTCATCAATGATTCCAGGCTCGCTGCATCACTTTTCTTCTTACACTGGTTTTCCAAGCTCAGTGCACAAACTCAGATGACCACTGTGGCAACCAGGCATGTTACTTATTTAATATATTGTTTCTACTTGTTTCTATGCATCTTTCCCTTCCATCCCCTATTAATACATTTCTGACAAGTGATTTGTCCCGCTCCTTGGCTCCCGTACTACATATGGATGACAGAACTCATATCACCTTTGACATCTTGGAGTTAGACATCAGGGTTTGACCACCACAGGATCTCTTTACAGAGAGAAATGACAGGAAGGACACGTGCCGTTCCCACTGGCTGCAAAGGGTTGTGATTCCCAGCAACGCATTTACTTTTTAGATTTCAATTTTGGAGAAGATGACTGTCACCCAACAAAACAACCTGAACAGCAACCAGAATGGTGATCAGAAAATGCAAAGATTCAGAACAGACTATTTCTACCCTTTTCATATGCTCAGACCTAGAAAAGCAGCAAAGACTGCAGAGTAAAATGCTAGTTGCTCCTTTTGAACTTATAACTACCTAAAAGCAGTTATGGAAGGGGTCATATGACATGAGGTCAATAAAAGCAGAGGTCAATAATCAGCCAGGGGGTTTCTCCCAGTCCTATGTTCCTAAAAATATGTATCCGCATCCTTAGGGGAAGAACAGTAAAAATATGACTAGTATGTCCCTGCTCTATAGCTAAAGAGAATAAAAAAAATCTGAAACACTTTGAGCACGAGGGTGTCCCAGTTGGCTTGTTGCAGCTAAGAACACTATAAAAGGCAACATACCATAATGGCTTTGGCATTGAACCCCTGATGACCTAAGTATCTGGATATATCTAACTCTGTCAACAGAATACTTGGAATATTTTGCTGAGTTTGCTCTCTATTCTTGGGCTTTCTTTCTTTGCTAAGTAAATAAAACCTTTTGTACCATGTCTTGTGAAATGGTGAATGCAGTTAACCCTCAGTGGCAACAGTGAAACATAAGCAGAACAGACAGAGGTAGAAGCTGGGAGTCCTGATCTCTTCCTGGGTCTGATTCAATAGACATGAAGATCCCACATCATTCTTTGAAGTAGACTATGGTATACAAATCAGTAGGACTGCTGTAGCTGCAAGAATTCAACAGATTAGCTGGATACAAATCTCAAAACGGCAAACCTCTAGTATTGGCACCAAGTATCAAATCACTAGAGATTTGGGCCCAACACGAGACATAATAATCTTCAAATAATCCTGGTACTAAGTAAAAAATGCTCACCATTGCTTGCTTAAAGCAGCTTTACAGAAAAAATTAACCAAGTCCATGGAGTGAAGTTCATACCTGATCTAGACAGTTGCTCCGTAAGTAGCGTAGTGCTTGTTGTATGCTCTGGGGAAGAGGTTGTCCTGTTCTCTGGACATGAACTATGAGAGGCACACCAAAGACATTCTTGTCCTTGTAGTCAGGGACTTTCATCCTCTTCATGAACTTCGGCACAGACCTGAAAATTAACATGAACAGGCTGTATGAAAATATCAGGGTATTTACACAGTCTCTCTGAGTAACACTACTGACAGAAATTGATAGCTGGGGCCTTTTTTATAAAGGTGGTGAAATAATGCTTAATGCACAACACACGGACACTTTACAATCTGTATAACTGGTGAATCTGTCAGCTTCAATAACTGGATGGCCTCTGTCCCTAAGACAAACCATAAAAATCTGTTCTAACAAAGAACTTTTACTATGCAGCTGCCATCCAGCTGAAGCCAACATGGTTTAAAGCATCCTTTAGGAACTCAAAGGAACAGCACACCAAACCATAGTGGAGACTGTATCTGACAGAAAAGGAGGTTCAGTTCTTTAACAGGCTGAGCGACTACACTAACTGATTTAGTATTTCTATTGACTAACAATTTACAGTAATAAGTGATAGTGGGAAATCCCTATGTGTCAGATTCATCCCTTGTGTTATATGATCTATTTTAGTCAAATAAGTGAAGCTGGTGAGCTTGCTTTCTTCAAAAAATGATGATGAAAACAAGAACAAACTGGATTCTCTTTGTGGGAGACATGACTGCCATGGAATTGAAATAAAAAGGATGAATATGATCTGAATGCGACTAAGATTTTTCTCATCTGTGTGGGAAAGAGTTAAAATTCAGATTAAATTACCTACTGAAGAAGTACAGCATATAACTTTACAGCTATTTGCAGTCCAACTCTTATAAATTCTTAGCAACTGATTATACAAACTGAAGAAATATTTCTCAGGATGAAAACCTGGTACAAACAGCAGGATCTGCATTCTAGTCTGCTTATGTGAAGTTGGTTAAGGTGAGATTAATTTCAGTACAGATGCTGTCAGTTAACTACAGAGAGCTGCACCAAAAGAGAACAGTGAAATAGGGTTTAATCTTACTGAATTTTAGTTCTCTAATGGAAATTCAGAAAGAGTTAATAGTCTGGACTACCTCTATACACACTCTGGAGAAGACACCTCTGGAGGGTGACTGAAACCCTCAGCCTTGGATATAATGAGCTGCTTTGGAGTTGCTTGTCCTTTTCCTCTGACCACAAACAGCTGGCCCGACTTCCTCAGATTACATTTATAACAGATTAGACTTTTAACTTTTCGTAATAGCTGATGTTAGTGAGGTGAACCTCACATGTAGTCCTTTGTATCTATTTTTCCATTTCTAAAGGAAAACTTATCTAGCTCACAGATGAATTTAGTGGGATTTTGGTGAGGTGCTTTGAACATGAAAATCACCAAGGAAATGTCAAGTCATACAGTATTTGGACTCAGTGTCTCGATGTATTAGGGAGTTTCTGTTACCCTTTTGTTTATTTCTCAGATACTTATAAACTCTTCTCTATGCTCATTTCCATTTCTGGTATACCTCTGTCTGTGGACACCAGCAGGGTCTGTATACCATTAAATATCCAGCTTTCTGTAGCCAGTTGCTACAGAAGGAGCCACATTGCCAACATTCATATCCATCTGCCCTTCACTCCACTTTCTGAGTGACCAGGTAGCTGTTACAGCTGTCAGGGTTGCAAGCTTCCTCTAACACTGGTCCCAGACTAAAGCTTGCATCTTTTGATCTGTAGTGAAAAGTGCCACAACTATTCTAACCCTTCTTTTAAAGCACAAACAAACCAATATCAAATACATAAAGTATCAGCAGCAGCTGTTTCTTTTCAAATCACAAAATGAATTCTGGATAAGACTTACTGTAAACTTCTCCTACTTTTTAATCACTCTCTCCTACTCCTGTTTATTTTTCTGGAACTGAAGTGTTGTTAGAAAGGCCAGGGTTGTGCCTCTGTTGGAGCACAGAAATGAAGTTAGATTTCCAGGATCTATTTCTGACTTTGCCAGTGAGTCATTAGGCAGCAATGGATTAAAAAGGACAGTTTCAAATCCTACAGCTGCCCCTTCTAATCGTATTTTACTTACTATCAGAGTAAACAGAATTAGGAGATACTATCTTCTTCTACAAATGGCTCTTCTTCCAGTTATCAATGGTACTCACCAGGTCCAACCATGTTTGTTTGACATGGAGTACTTTTCCATGATGGCAGTAAGACGAAGCAAAGAGAATTTTTGCAGAAGATTCATTTGGGCTGCTGACTGATTGCTGATGTGAAGTGATGCAATAGAGTGGCTCAGGCAATGAGAGATTTGGAAACTATGCCATCGTAATCGCCTTTAGCAAAAGAAACAATAGAAAAGTCAGACAGTGGCTTTAATTGGGCAGAAAAGATGGTATACTCTGAGACAGGGCTGAGCAATATACAAAACATACAAAAACATACACACATACCTATGGCTTTTGGTGTGTCAACCGAAATAATACGTACCTTGGAGATAAATAAAACAATTGGCTCAATTTCTTTAATTTTGGAAATGCCCGAGTTTTGTCTTTTTTAAGTTAGATTCAGAAGTGGGTGCAGAGTCCCATCCATGTACTTGGGGAAGCAGTGCTGCCTGCTATGCCCTTTATTAGCCCACACACTTACAACAGGATGTTGGAGATCCAGATTCAAATGTTCTCTGTCTGACTCAGAACTGGGACTTTGTGCCTAGTCCCAGACATCCCAGGGGACCAACCTGACCACCAAGATATTTGGAGATGAGGTTCTCCAAATATCTTTGTTATTAAATACTGAAGGATTTTTTTGAAAAAGGATTGAACCTTGTGTCTCCTTAGCAAGAGCTGTAAGAACCAAGATATCAAGCCACTCACATCTTCTTTTTACTCCAGTGCACTTTCTCTATATACTGGATTCATCAGGAAAAAAAAAATTCATTTTCTTGTTTTGCTGAAAGTGGGTTCTGGCTCAAATCCTAAAAACTTTGGCACTGCTCATTTACTCAGTAGTTTCCTCCAGTTCACTTGCTTGTGATGGAGGTGAGCAAGCACAGGCAGCAGTAAACCATAGCATGGCAGAATCCTCTGTGAGGATTTGACAAGACTGACAGCAGATCAGAAAATATCATGTATATTCTCCCTGTTTTTGCATATACAGAGCCACCCTACACACAACAGTAAGGATCCATGATGGCCCAGGACCTTGCTTCTGTGGCTCAACAAGAACTCATCTCTCTGACTTAAAAAGGTCTGCAAATTATTAACAAAATCCTACTTTTCACTTTTATTAACAAGTCAATTTCATCCCTGAAGGATGAAGGGCAAGGTAGGGAAGTTCTCTTTGAGCACATTTTAAAAGCAGACCAGTGCATTAAAAAGTGCATAAGGCACTGATGCATAAAGATGTGGGTGCATAACTTAGAAGACAGATTGAAAATACATCCTACAAGGTATACAGGGTCCCACTATGTAATCAAGAGATAAAAAAAAATGCCTCAGTTAAAATGTTTTATTAAACCAATTCTGCATTCATTCCACATAAGAATCTCCATAGCAGGATGTCCCTGCTCCCGAAGTTCCACCTTTACTTGGGAATTCCCCATCCCCATACAGGATGAGTACAACTGTAATCATGCCCTCCACCTCCTGACTCCCAGGCTAAGAGTCTCTGCTTCATTATATTGTATTTCATAGTCTATGTATTTGTGTACAAAATTTTTCTACTTACCGGCTTGGCCTTGTAAGCGATGCTCCCACTCCAGAGTCTCTCCTGTCCCTAACACCAGTGGCTTCGGATTCATTCAGGGATGTTCCATCTCTGTCCATGTCACTCGGTGTGGTCCGGCCATCAGAGACAGAGTTTCCTTCAAAATCAAGAGTGATCTGTGTAGGCGACTGGAATGGCAACGATGGAGATTCCCTGACTGACACATCATCAACTGGCAGACCTGGCAACACATTCTTTGACCAGCCATCTACCACCTCCTGAAGTCCATTGACATGTTGCAAAATGTCATCTAAACGAGGAAAAAGGACATCTTTCTCTAAGTCCAGGAGGTCCCCAGTACTAGCATACAAGTGGGAACCTGGCACATTGTCATAAATACTGATTCTGCTCTCTTTAGGACAGCAAGCCATCAGCCCGGACTCTTTTGGAGTAGAGCAGTTCTGCTTTCCCAAAGAGATGCTGCCTGTCCTCCAGTTTACACTGTTACTGTTGTCTGTAGGTGAGAGGCTTTCAATAGAAAGTGCCTTTGGGAAGGTCCCTGGTTTGTGATCCTTTGGAATATGCACAACCAAGTTCTCTTGGGAATGAAATTCATTTTTGAGGTTTTGGTCCACAACTTGCCGTAAGGCCGTTCCTGCCAGAACATCTAAGTCCTCCAGGTACATCCCACCTCTCTTATTTGCTTCATGGCATTTGCGTTCCTTCAAACACGGTGTGCTCACCCCACTGCTGCTGTTTTCAGACTGACTGCTCTCACTGCTGGATTTGGCAGAAAAGGAAAGTCCTCTTTTGACTGAATCTTGTCCTAAGTTGTGGAGATCACCATTGACTATCTGTACACAGTGCATGTCTTTCAAGGATTTCGGCTCAAACTGGAGAACTGGTCCACTTATCTCTAAAGGACCTGTTCTTCCTGAGCCTTTTAGTTTTCCATGCATGCCTTTTGCTTTAAGTGTCTCCATGCGTTTTAGAAAGGTTTTTGCTCTGGTTTGTGTTGGTTTTTCATTCTTCAGGTTGTCCTTGGGGAACAGGGAGGTGTTTATTGCAATGGAGTCCTGCAGCAGTGTGCTTTCCACATCATGATGGCTAGAGCAGTCACAGGTCTCCCTGGCAACACTGCTGATGCCGGATTGACTCCTGTTGTCACTTCCCCCACTGCTCTCGCTGTGAATAGATGAGACCTCAGGTTCACTCAGATCCGTAAGGACGCTCTCACTGCTTGTTGTATTTTTCATTTTAATGTCCCCAGAAGATCCATGTCTGTCTGATCGGTGAAGCAAAGCATCAATGTCGTCCACCCGAGACCATCGTTTGCTGGTTCTTTGGAAAGTCCATTTATTACTGATAGCACAGAGATCTTCTTCATCTGAATCTTCACTCTGGAAAAAAGCAAGTTGCACATATTAAAAGCAGGTGCTTTAACTTGTTATTTGAATTAATGTCATTGTGGTGGTCCATGTGAGCAACAGATGGCAAAGTCTCTCTGCACCCAATTTATAACAAACCGGTCCTTTTGTAACATCCTTTTTCATTCAATTGTAAAGACTGTGAACATCTTAACAAGAAAGGAATAAAAGCCTGTTCCAAGTTAGGAGTCCCACTGATACCTCTTGGCTTCTGTGGATTGTCTGTGCACTGAACTGTGTAGAACTGATGCCCATAGTGACTGTGTAGAAAAAAAAATATTTTGAAAGGTCCAAGTAGAGAGATCCTGACTGCAGGGATGGTGTTAAGATACACACAGTAAAGACAGGGAAATAGATGGGTACTACAGCAATGTGAACTATTTAAAAAACCAAGACAGCAAATATCTGGTGCTGCACATAGTTTTGCAGTGAGAACTAAATAAACGTCCGTAAACTTCACAAACCAGATACATCTAACAAGATTTATGTTTCAGGAACATAACTACAGATAATACCTGCAACGCTTAAAGAACAATAAAAAAATAATATTTGGCAATATTGCTTAGGGTGGGTCTGAGCACAGGCATAGGAAGGCAGACAATGCAGCCACGGGCATGTGGGCAGGAGCAGAAGCCAGGCTCAGGCCTGGATGGGGCGGCATCTACAGTTGAGGTGAGCTTTCCTACAGTGGCAACCACTGCCTTCATAGCCTTAGTGCCATCAGAGGTACCCCAAACTTCATCTGAAGCCTGCCGCACTGTCTCTGGCTTCCTCCAACCTCTCCTGAGGCAGCACCAGCCCCATAGCTTTTCCTGGTCTCATCCCTCAGCCTGGAGCACACAGAGCTGTGCTTATGTTTAGGCAGCTCCAGGAGCTACTCTGCAATGCAGAGAACATATGCCTTGGAAAAAAATTTGAATAAAAAAATCTCTCCCTATGATATTTTTCTCATCTGTTTGCTCAAACAAAAAATATACATCTTCAGCACGAAGCACGTAGTCAGTGTTGAACTTTTGTGTTCTCTAAGGATGCAAAGCGCACAGTTGCTAATAAGTATCCTTCCCCTGACTTTGAACTGGATTTATACTGCATTATTGTTGTACATATGTTTTAAAGCAGAACAAACTAACTAACTTCACCTACATGACATCCAAACAGCTCTTCACATTCCTGGAAGCAGTATGAAGGCAGTAAAATATGACAGGCTGTCAGACTAAAATGAGGTGCTAAACCAGAAAGACTATTTTGGGACTGGAAAAAAATCTCATTTTAAAAGTCTAATATTAGAAGTATTTTTATTTGAAGTTTCAATGGTAAAGTTATCTCTGATCTCTGACTAGATCTCTTCTGGCCTTTGTAATTGAAAAATGTAAACCAAATTTTACAAGAACGCCCAAAACCTTAAATAATGTGAAACCTCAAAAGCTGCAGATTGGGATCAGTAGTGTGCCAGGTCTCACTGATGCCATAAGCTTTTGCCAGTTTATCACTTCAAGTCAGTCAGATGTTTTAGATCATGTCCAAACTATAAAATAAAATATAGCTATAAAATTTTGGGTTTAGTCATTCCTTTTTCATCTGTTAACATTGAGGTGAGCAGTGCTCCTGCAGTGGATGTTAGTTCACGGGAATGAATGCAGATCTTAGTTCTGTGGCTAGTTAGACAGAAAAATTAAGCAACTAGTGAAGTATGAGGAAAAGGGATAGAAAAGGCTTTGGCCTTTTTGTCCGCAGGGAAAAAATCAGACAATTCTACCTTTGTTTTAGCTTCACAGCTTTCTGTATGCATATATGGTCCAAAAGACCGCATAGCCTCAGGCACTAAAATATCCCTTTATTGTGGTCTTAGTAGTGCCACAAAGTGGATATTTCAAAAACCACAAGGGCATGTACTTTTAAATACTTAGTAGTGGTAATTATATCTACAAAGCATACCACTGCTGGAGCGTTGATGGCACCAGCCAATAGAATAAAAATATTTTTTTTAATTGGTTGTACTTCCCAATATGCCAAAGGGACCTTAAAGAAGATTCTTGGCTGACACAAATCCCTGTAGCTGCACTGACATTACTGTATGAACTGCCAGGATTTAGCCTGTATTTTCCTACAAGCTGGAGCTGATTAAACTCGCCTAAGTGGTAGAGACGTTGCAAGAAACACCAAGAGGAGAGCATAGAGCAGGAGACAGAAATAAACATAAATTCAGTGGAAAATATACTTTAAATTGAAAGTTTTGAGAGTTGTATTTTTTTCTTTTGAGAAAGCAGAGATGAACAGAAATGGATGCTGGTAGTAAACAAGTTTTGCCTCTAACCACAACAAAGACAGGATTACATTCTGCTCAAGAATCTCTTAGAAAATACGGAGGATTTTTAGTGATAAAATTTGCAGCTCAATTAAACGAAGGCTTAGTTTTGGGGCTTTTTAATTGGTAAAGAAAAATGTTTGTGTTTCATCAGAAGCAAAATCAGACAAATATGAAATGAAATATCTCGATGCTGAAATACTGCCATGGTGACTCACTACAAATTCAGCTGCACTGTAAGTCCTGTGACATAATGTGCTTTTCTTTTGATGGAATCAGTAGAAATTCTGGAAGCCATGCACATCCTGAATGACCCACTGTTCTTGTCAGATATCTGAATGCCCTGACAAACGAAACTGTCCAAAAAAAAATGTTGAGAGCATTTAGCCAAACCACATGTCACCAGCTATGGGGACAGTGGATCAAGAGAAGGCCTGAAAGCAATGATTCATCTGATACAGGCGGAGCAGACATTTTGGAGCAGTGACTGTATACTTCTACTGACCTAGGGTGAAATCAAGTGCATGGCTTTGGAGCATATTCAAAAGTCCAGTTAATACCATTATGTTTGGGAAGATAAGAAGAGGCAAGTTTCTTTAGGAGTGACTGGTAACATTTGCCAAAGAGAAAGAGGTTTTGATTCACAGATTTGTCACAGTTGATTTAAAATAGTACAGCTTTTTGACTAAGGGTGTACTTGCCTGAGAGGGATGCTAACAAAAGGCAAAAAGTGGGTTTATTTGCGGTGGAATTCTGTCACATTTTTCCATCTGGGGGCAGGAATTCTCATAAATCGACAGCTGCAGAAGGCAGTTAATCCAAAGGCTAATCTCTGTCTGTCCAAATTGCTTATGGACATATTTGCAACACATACATGAGGATTTCTGTATGCATCTCAATGAAGCCAAGGGGAAGACAGCAGCCCACAGAGGGAATGGTTTGGGTGGGAGAGTGGGCAGTGGGAAACATTCATGCTGTGCTGGCTTTCACAGTAACCTTGCCTGGCAGCTTGCTTTGCCATATTTTGATGAATCACTCAAGCAGCTGTGTTAGTCCTGTGCAAACCTGTTATGCTGAAGCTCCAAAGCAAGCTGATTTTGCATTTCATTGTTCAGATCACCATAGAGACTATTAGAAAGGCAGTATATACAGCAAAAGATTTATTTGGTTCAGTGTTCAATTTCAGACCTAATTTCTGGCTTTTACACTTCCTCCTGTCAGCAGGCTCTCCTTCCTCTTCTTCTCTCACCCACACTCTCCTTTACTTTCAGTTGCTCTGTATTTGTGGACTCAAGTCTCCTTCAACCCCTCTTTCTCCATATTTTTCTGTGCTCTGCTTCTCCATGGCCTCATGCAGGTATGGACCCAACTAGCTTCAGTCCCCCTGAAAGAGTACCAAGTACAGTAATCTCTCTTCCATCATAAATCAATGGTCATCTGCAAGGAGTGCAGCTGAGGGCTTCAATCCATTCTGAACAGAGAGGAGTGGCAGCAAAAAATCAATAAAAAACAAAGATAACAAAAAAATCCTCAATTTTTAACATAACACAATCAAACACAGAAGCAAGCAGCCAACCAAGCATACAAACCTCACAACAAACCTAAAACACTTGTTAAAGAGAAGAAAGGACAGGAATGTAAACAAATTTTCCAGGGGACAATCAGTGTTCACCTGAATATGTTACTTTTTTGTAATTCTGTCTCTTGTGCAGCTCCAGTACCTGTGTTTGAACATAACTACACAAGGTAGTGAACACAAACCAGACACCTTTCCAAGCAGGTCAACACACAATTGAGTTACTTTTTCCTGAAGGACCTCAGCCTCTTCCTATAGCATCTGCCTGCCCAAGACGTAAAGTTTTTGTGTAGTCAGGGGATTTTATCCCTTTCTATGGGATGATGTAGGTGTTTGATGTCGAAAGTGCTGGCACTTACCAAAGATAAGAAAAACCCAAGATGAGAGAAACCTCTGATGCAGTGAAGAGAAGAAGTCCCTGCAGCTTCAGTGAATGGATAAAATACAAGCTGAAGAGGCTAGTACACAGAGGAACAAATGGGCATATGCCAAAGGCAGCATACCTGCACATTAAAACCATTTTCTGTTCAAGTTCCCTCAAAGACTGAGTAGACTATGACTGGACTGAATTTGCAAAGACACCAAAAATGCAGGTCTCAGAGGAAATTGGTAAAAGGCACTAGACAAACACTCTACAAAACAAGAACAGAGTCGACAACTACCATTGTACACCACTGCAGGGCTTGGGGGAAATTTGTGACCAGGAAACCAAACAAACGTTCAACAGTTAATGCTGGACATGTTACAAAACTCTCAAAATCAACAGGCAGTTTCTGCAGTCCTTGCTGAAACCTTTTAAGCTCAAATAATTCCCATGTTACACAGGAGCTTCTAAGGATGACAGAGTTTATTTTCATATTTTTAATCATCAGTGTTGGGCCCAGTTCTGTTTAATACCTTTATGGATGATTTAGATGAGGGCATTGAGTCCACCATTAGTAAATTTGCAGACGACACCAAGCTGGGGGGGAGTGTCGATCAGTCGGAAGGCAGGAGGGCTCTGCAAAGAGACTTGGACAGACTGGAGAGTTTGGCTGATTCCAACGGGAGGAGGTTCAACAAGGCCAAGTGCTGGGTCCTGCACTTCGGCTACAACAACCCTCTGCAGCACTACAGGCTGGGCACAGAGAGCAGCCAGGCAGAAAGGGACCTGGGAGCTTGGATCTACTGGAAGCTGAACATGGGCCAGCAGTGTGTCCAGGTGGCCAAGAAG
>VZRE01018247.1:0-16318 GCA_013396775.1 Cephalopterus ornatus
CAGTCCATTCTTCTGGACCTTTCTGGAAATGGGTTTTGGGGGCTTTGAGGGTCATTTTGGTGCTCTTGATCCCCCTCTATTGGTCTTGCCTGCTCCTTGTCCCCAGTTCTGAGCTTGTGCTGTATGTTGTGTGGTCACCATGGACCTGAACAAGAAAATTGGCTCCAGAAAGGTGCTGCTATACCTTCGTACAGTTCCCCTTTCCTGGTACATAATGTTCTAACTTGCCTACTTGAAGGGTCATCAGTGTTTGAGGCATAGCAACACATTACCTTCTTACTGCCCAGGCTTCTGCACATTGATGTGTGCTTTATTAAAAAAGACAAGCCCACGTTCATTGTAGTATGTAGTATTTTTCTGTGCTAGCAGACATGTCTTTGTCTATCTGAACTTGCTTATGTGAATGTGCACTCTTAGTTTGAATAACAAATGCAGTTGTAGAAGTCTTAATTGATTGTCTGAATGGGTTTGTTGGGTTTTTTTTGTGACTTTCAGTCAGTTAATTGTATATATCCTTTAGCTCCAGATTATTGGTGTTCAATCGCATATTTTGAAATGGATGTGCAAGTTGGAGAAACATTTAAGGTCCCTTCAAGCTGTCCAATTGTTACTGTTGATGGATATGTGGATCCTTCTGGAGGAGATCGTTTTTGCCTGGGCCAGCTTTCCAATGTGCATAGAACAGAAGCCATTGAGAGAGCAAGGTATTCTGCAGATCCCAAAAGCTCCAGATGTCTGTGGTATTTGCTAATTTGTTTTGCCTTCAGTGTGTGCCTCCCTTTTGAAATCACAAGTATGGTATGTTTCTTTGAACTGATTTAACTACAGCAGAGTATATCTTTCTAGGCCACTCCTGTAATGCATTCAAAATGTAAATTGTGTGACAAAGCCCTTCAGTGCTTTGCAGTAGCGTGTTGCTTTTCATTGCTTTTAAAGGCTGTGCCTTCAAGGATAAAATTAGCAACTCATGCCATTATGTATACAAACTGAATATTAGTTCTTCACACCAGAGAATGATGTGAGAATAACTGCAATATATAGATTTGTCAAAGGAGCAAAGGAAGGTTGATAGAGAACTAGTTGGATTTTCATTTATTCTCACCATGCATGTGCTACACTTTGTGGAACTGAAGCAATCTTGCAACTTTTTTCCTCCTCCTTTGGAACAAGAAGGAAGAAAATGATTCCACATCTTCAGAAATGTTGGATTGTGACAATCAAAATGTTAGATTGCTGTAATGTGATCCAAACGAACATACAGTTCTGCATTAAAATGTATATGTACTTGAGTGACTTTGTATACTAGAATACTTGTGGGATTTTACACTTCTGAACAGAACTGAATGAGTTTAGTATCCCAGTTCTGTATTGTTGTGTGTTGAGTGTGGTAGTTGCAACTCTAATATCATTGCTTCTGGATTCTGTTTCCTGTAGATGGTATTACAGATAGTTTTATACTTTACAGATTTTGTGTAACTATATACTAATTTGCACCTAAGATAATAACTACAATTTCAAGTCCTTGTATGAGTGGAGTGTTAGACAACTGTTTATGGTTTATTTAGCAAAGGTCTGATTTATAGTATGTATACACAGGTGCATTGGATCTGTTTTTCTTTTTAAGGTTGCACATAGGTAAAGGGGTGCAGTTGGAGTGCAAAGGAGAAGGTGATGTGTGGGTTAGATGCCTCAGTGACCATGCAGTCTTCGTTCAGAGTTACTACCTGGATAGAGAAGCAGGACGTGCACCAGGGGATGCAGTTCACAAGATTTACCCAAGTGCATATATAAAGGTTGGTTTGATGTTCCTAGATGAAAATTGTAGGGAAAATAGCATATATTTGGGTCTTGTAAATGTTAGGGAAGCTATGAGACACTGAAATAAATATAACTAGACTTTAAGAAACCCTAAAAATTTCTGTTTGACTAGTCATTAAAGATGATTTTTTAAAATTACTAAACTGAAAGTGTCATCTAGATACTATGAAAGTAACAGATTTAAATTAATTACTACTAAAATCTTTAGCATAGGTTATCTGTTTCTTTACTTTCTCTGTCCAAAACAAGAAAAGTTGGGAAGTTATGTATAAATGCAGTAAAAGTGTAAAGTGTATGTTAAAGTGTGTGTTAAAGTGTTCTGAATGTGAAGTGATCCAGAGGTCACAGAACATTCCATGGAAACAAATTATTTTGAGGAGGTTCTTACTTAGATGTGCCTCTGCCAGAGTTGAAACCTTATTTAGGACAAGTCACACTTGTAAAAATAAATTTTTTAATTAGAGTTAAATTGCTTGAAGTTTGCAGTGATTTTTTTTTTTTTTTTAAATTCTCAGTTTTGCAGCCAAGTTGTGCAATGAAGGTGAAAGAAACCCCACCAACCTCTATGTACAAGCTTTCTAGTATGAGAACAGAGTTCCTGTGTATATATATTAGTGCCAAGCCTGATCACAAATATATAAAATACCGCCAACCTGAAACCTAGCTGCTGAAACTTCAGACCTGTCAATTATTGGTATTTCTTTTAAATAGACTAGCACATTTCAGTAAAACAGTGAAGAATAAAGTCTAACAAAGTTAAGAAGGACTTGTTGGTGTCCATTTTTATTTATAAGCCTATTTTCTGTGAATACTGGGATTTAAAAGTTGGGATTTTATCAGCCTGTAGTATCCTTCAGACTTTGATCTTGCAGTCAGTTCCACACAGGATAATTCTTTAGCCTGCTCAGTTCAGCCACGTTCTGGTATTGCCAGTGGTGGTAATGTCATATAAGAAGAGCCTCTAAGAATCAGCTTTAATGGATTATTTCTGTTAGAAATTAAACTAGTCAGGGAAGGTTTGCTTTTACCCAAGTGTATGGTGAGACTGTAGAAGTTGCTTTGGGAGAGCAGAGAGGTCCAAATTATTTGGGATGGGAGTTGAGGAATTATTTTCTTTATTGATTTTGGTAAGTCTAAATAGTTCAATATATTTTTTTTTAAGGTGTTTGATTTACGCCAGTGTCATCGTCAGATGCAACAGCAGGCTGCCACAGCCCAAGCTGCTGCTGCTGCTCAAGCTGCAGCAGTAGCAGGAAACATCCCTGGACCAGGATCAGTAGGTGGAATAGCCCCAGCCATTAGTAAGTGCATTAACCGCTTGGTTTCCTTTTTTCCTTACCTGAAAACAAATAATGCAGCTCTCCCTCATAACAGCACTCACCCACCCACTACCCCTGCAACAGTACAAACAGACTTGGAATGAGGTAGCAGGATTGGGGTGAGGTGGGGCTGGGGTGGCATTGTGGTAAGTCTGTATTCATTCACTTTGTACCTGCTCCACACACAGTTTTTCATTCTGTAGTCTTCAGGGAATGTTGGATATGGAAGTGGCTGCTTATTGTACTGCAAGAAGTGTTGTAATACAACAGAAAGCATGTTATACACAAGGTCAAATAACATAACTGTATCACTTTAAACAGAGATACTTTTGGCTGCTTAGACCCAAGCTTGAAAAAACAGTCTTTGGGATCCAGGCTCATAAAAATGTTACTCAAAACAATAGGGATTACTGGGCAACAAAGTTTGGGAAAACTTAAGATTATTGAGAAGAGGAAGAAGAGAGTGTGAGGGTGTTTTTCTCTTTTTTTTTTTTTTTTTTTAAGTTATTCGTGGCTGGAGTTTTCTTAGCTACTAAATTCTAGATTCTTGAAATTGTACCTAATACTTTTTAAAGTGAAAGTACTGACATGTCTCAGGCTGCTTTATGTGCCATAGTGTTTTCTGGATTGCCATGTGGTTCTTTCCAGCTATCCTACAAATTGCTGAAGGCATTTTGGGGAAATGTGTTTAACTTTTGTCTTTCTTAGCCATATTTGCAATTTGAAGTTTGCCAGCTGTATTCATCTTTTTATTTTATTACATGTAAGTATTGTCATTTGTTAATCCAGCTTCCTGCAGGTGGTCAGTCTTAATTCCTATGCTGAAAATGCAGCAATTGGCAAACCTCAAGAATACGTGTATTTTTACTTCTAAATAAGAGTTACATGCATTGTATCATATAACACATTGAGTTCATCCCATCTGCTTTATTATAGTTTTATATTTCAGCACCCTTCTAATTAATTGTAAGAAACACGAATTAATTGCTGCATTCGTTATAGCAAAGATCTAGAAATATGGATTGGCCTTGACTGTGGTGAGAGGGAACTGCATGTGAAGCAAGAGCCAAGCAAACAGGAATGGCTAAACTAACAGATGATGAAAGAATGTGTCTGAATACTTACTTGAAACTTCTCCTGTTTAGGTTTGTCAGCTGCTGCTGGAATTGGTGTAGATGACCTTCGCCGCTTATGCATACTCAGGATGAGTTTTGTAAAAGGTTGGGGACCTGATTACCCAAGACAGAGCATCAAAGAGACACCATGCTGGATTGAAATTCACTTACACCGTGCCCTCCAGCTTCTAGATGAAGTACTTCATACCATGCCTATTGCAGACCCACAACCTTTAGACTGAGATCCCTCTACTGCACTGCTGCAGGCCATTATATTGTGAGGATGGTGGATTGTAAAATACAGTTCTGTTTATAACCTGAAGATATATTTTACTTTTGTTCTGCCTGATCTTCTAAAACCAGGTTTTAAAAATGTGTTTGTCGCCTTGCTCTTAGCAGAAAGAAATTAAACATGCAGAATTTGGATTTCAGTTATTTTCAGAACTTAATTGTCATAATACAGGGCTTAAAGTGAAAGGTAATCGCCTCACAGAGACTTTACAGTATTGGGTTTGTTCCCTTTGAAACTTTCCTTCTCTATTATGGCATCTTGGTGATAAGTCTCACAGGAGCCTTTTGTATGCAGAATATATATTATATATATATTTATATCTGAAAATTCCTTCTACTAGTTACAAACATTTACCTTGTAGCAACTTTAAAGTTCCAGCTGATTTGTGATGTTCTTTTTAGGGAACAATAGTTAACAGAAGACTTCTTTATTTTGTTGACAATCTTGTTATGATTTTTCAGATTAAAACATAGAAGCTGCCAAAAAGTGAGAGGATGAGACATATGTTGTTGGCACTGATTAAAAATACCAAGGAAAAGAAATGTGGCTTTTCCTTCACTAGTTTTTTTAAAAAAGATAGCTTAGATTTTTATTTATATAGACAAGTAAGTTTTAAAACACTAAAGGAAGTGGATACTTTCAGTGCTGGCACTCAATTTAAATAACATGAAATACCCAGTCTGCAAAGTTCGCACTGAAATTGCATAATGGGCACCTAATGGCAGGAACATATTTTCATAATTTCTACTGACTTCTGTGATTTTACTCAAGTAAAACTTAGCAGGTATTTTAAAGAAGTTGCATGACTCTTTTTACTTGCATATACCATTAAATCATGCATAATATTGCACCAATATTTAGGATCCGGTTTTTGTATCTGTTCACCATTTCCACTCGGCAAGATGGCAAACTTCTTTTTATACCTCTTGGTTATTTTAAGCCCTATGCCATCAATGACCGTATCAATTGGCAATGACCTTGTGTAGAGAATTTATAGTAAAAAAAAAAAAAATGCTCATGTATTGACTGTATGACAGATACAATGCGTATGCTTTCTCTCTAGCTAATAGTATAAATAAAATGATGAAAACCCTGATTTTTATAAATTTATTTTGCTTATATTATGTGATTCTGCACCTCGAGACCATTGATCTTGAGCAATGGATTCCTTTCCTTTGCAAAACCTGCAGCAGCCAATAGTGGTAAGAATTACTGTTGGTTTAAATTTGCCAGGAACAAGTCCAATTTTTCTTACTTTCACTGCTTCTCAATAAAAGCATGTCCTGAGGATATATCTTTTTGACTTTTTGATGGGATATGAAGAGAGAAGGAATTCCTTCTTTTTCAGCATGTATATAGGGAGTTGGAGCTTAATTAAACAGGCTTAGAAGGACATAGACTCCAACTGAAGTCTTTCAAGCGCTGCTGGTTTGGTTTACCTGCTGTGCTGAGCTGACCTGGCAGCACAACTGGAGTGGTTAACAGAAGTAGAAGCCTTGGAAAAGATCATTCAAAAGCTTTTTGACAAGTTTCTTGCATAGTTTCAGGAACCTGTAGAGGGCTGTGACACACAGTTTTTAGGTATTGCTTCCCCCATATGCTGGAATTCTTATGAAGGAAGTCATCAGTCATTGTTTCTCTTTGGTGTAGAAGTACAGAAGACAGATGGCTTTAGAGTGATGGCCAGAAATGGATCCGTTTTCTCTGTATTTTCACTAACACTTATCTTCTTCAGACTAACGTCTAATGAGATCACTTTTTATTTTCTCTTATGTGGCAACTTCTTGATGTTTGGAAAAATAATGTTTACTTTTCTCAAGGCCTATAGTTTAAAACCTTTTTCATTTTGCTTTCTCTCCCAAATGATCTATTTTGTCTGCAAAGCAAGCTGTTTCACGTTCTTGAGGAACACTTTCAGTACAGGATTCAGACTATGTCCTCAGAGAAACTTATCAACCAACAGCTTGATTACGCTTCATCCACAACAGAAGTCTTGATTTGGGGGAAGAAATTAAAAGCCTGACTACATGTTCTTCTTGCCAGCCTCCTTATTAGATTCTGTCCTGCTCTTACTGCTGGATTCAAGGTGCCCTTGGTGTTTGGAAAGTGTCTAACCTTCTGACTGATGAATTGTTTATACCAGGCTGTTTGATTAGGAGTCCATGAGCTTACTCCCTATTTAACTTTGTGGTCTTTGCAAGGTGTTTTTCTTGGTGGATGACTGAGCTGTACATGACTGCTTCACAGAAAACTTTCTGTACTAGTTGTTTATGTTTTGATTGTGCCAAACTTTGATAAACTAGTGAAAGATTGCTTCTGCCTGTTGGTGTCCTTTTCCGTACTATAGTCTGAAAAAATTCAGCTTTTAAGACTTGGGTTTTTTGCAGCTGTTTTGCAAGTCTCCTTAAGTCTGTACCTACAGTGAAGTATTTAGATGGCTCAAAATGTTCAGAATAGAACAACAAAATAATGTCAGATGAGTTTATCAGAAACAGGAAATCAAGAGAAATCTGAGCATTGTGTGAGGCAGTACAAATACTTAAAAGGCGTTCATCTTCTCCACCAGGCAGTTTCTGATAAGATGCAACTGTAATTGTTAAAGGTCAAAATGAGAGAATCTCATTCTTAGTTTTTAATATGCCTTTAACTTAATTTTTGTACTTTTATGACAAGGCATAAATGGCAGTGCGTAATGGGTTGGAAACCCTTCAGCGGCAGCACATTGAATTTTTGAGTGTTGCATTTATGTCTTTTTCTGAGAGTTGAAAAAGAGCTACAGCTACTTGACAGCTGTGGTGATCCCCATATACACTGCAGTCAGGGATGTCAAGGATGCCAGAATCGTGTCTCCTTCAGCTCTGAATGTCTCAAATTCAATGAATTCAACAAGTATTTTTTTTAGCTAGCAATCTCCTGCTTGCAGTCCTGTTCCCATGTCTGCTCTGCTTAGTTCTTTCAATGAAGTGTAATTACCTCTGTGTTTCTCACCCTTGATTATGCACTCTTCAAAAAACACATTGTGCTGGAATACTTTGTAATTTCACTTCATGTATTGGTGAGCTGGGATTAGCACCAGAAGGTTTTAGATAGCTTTATCTGTGTTATTGTTAGTTTTGAAAGAGAGGACAATTAAAGTTAACATGGTAGAGATGTAGGAGAGGAAAGCTTTTCTCTGGAATGGTTTAAAAATACTTAATTCTACAGGAATCCCTTGGAAAGAGCCATAACCACTAAGTGGTGCTGGTTAAAAGTGGTTGTCCCTTTCATCACTTTTCTGGGCTTGATGAGAACGATGTGCTCAGAGACCTGAAGCCCCTGGCTGTGATATAAACCACTTCATTAACAGCTCTGGCCTACTGAAGACCTGGGAAGTACCTGTCTGCTCTCTAGAGAGGGACCTACGTGGCAAAGGAGACAATGGTCTCCCCCAGTCACCAAAAAGGTCTGTAGCAGCAGTAGTCATCGAACCCGTATCCAACTCCTGTGCCTTACTTTTGAGACCATCTTCTTGTAACACTTACGATGATGACAGCATCCTCTCTGTGTAGCTCAGGAATGACTGCCTCCGTTCTTTTACTAGGAACCATTACAAAATTCCTACGCCAATGTATATAGGAGGGGCTTCTGCCTCTAAACCCTTCAAATGTTGCTTATGTCTTGATAGTAGTCTTTATTGAGACATCTTTAATCTCTTCTTCAAAGAGTAAGCGCTCTAGAAAGGACTTTCTCCTTGATTCACTGCTACACAGAGCAACTGGGATTGCTGGTCACTTTAATGCAACCAGTTAAAGACAGCCAGATGGGTCTTCATCTAAGTGGGATTCAGACTTCATTTAAGAAATCCTCTTTCCTCCCCTCCCCCTGCTCCTGTCAGGCCCCATGCTACTTAACATCTGCTCTATAAAATTATAAGATACTTAGTTGTCAGGTATTATTAAGGATGCAATTTTTGAGAGGTTACCTTCTTTTGGTTTTTGAAAGACTTTTATTCTTGCCTGGTCCTGTTGATAACAGGAGTATTTCCATGACTGGTAACAGGTTTTTGAGGACCATGACACTGTTCTTGGGAATGAGATTTGTAAGTTGCCCATCGTAAGCATGTGTATTAGCCAGCATTATGCTCCTGCTTCTACCCCGATGCAGCTCATTGGCACTTTGGTCCTGGACAGGGAAACAAAACCAATGGCAAATGCTTCTCCACCAGCCATGCAGGAGCTGGGTTGCTGAACATCATCTTTTGTTGTGTCATTCACTTCCAAAACACCTTCTCAATTGTGTGTTTCTGAAAATCATCTAGGGGGTGATACCATGCTGACTCAAAGCTGCTGCACATGATGCTGCTGAGCTCACCAAGAACTGACTTGACTTTTCAGCACTGTAAAAGTTTCACTTGATGAGACCTGGTGAAAGTAGAACTACTGTCAACAAAATCTCAAGAGGTTTTGGTGTTATTGGCAGCTGTTGTGCTTTTTGAGTGACACATTGCTCCTAAATTTGCAGGACTTGTACAAGTTCACCAAAACCACACAGTGCTTTCTTGCTCTTGTACCTTTTTCTGTGTCTTTTTGATGAGGTTTGGTAGCACTAGGAAGGTGTGATTCAGCTGGATTGAGAGCTGCAAAGTACCCATAACCCAAAACTCACTGCAAGAGGGGTTTTTTGAGCATGAAAGCCTAGTTAAGTGTTTCTTCTTTCAGCCATTGCCTTTTGATAAGCGGTCAGCAGAATTCCCAGTACTTCCTTTGTAGCTTACTGTATGTTTTTCATTAGACCTAGTTTGTGGATAATATACTGTAGTTAACTTTCCTGAAATTCTGTAACAGAGTATGTTTTTGATTAAAAAAGATAAAGATTCAAGTCTTTGGCTTCTTTATTTCATTCAGTGGAGAGCTTTTACTGTTTCTGGCCAGCTGTTGATACTGGTAGCTGCGGTCTTGAGCTGTGTTGGGGCTAGGAGAGCTCTCTGGAGCAGGACTGTGATGCCAGAGGGTCCCTTTGCAGAGTCCCATGTGTCAGATACTTGGGTACAACCAGTATCAAACCCAAAGCCAAGGTCAGTGTCCAGTGTGGAAATGTCTCTAGGCACCTGCAGGTGCACAGGTACCAATCTGGCTTAAGGTGGTGGGGCACAACAGCTTTGTGGTTGTTCACGTTAAGGGAAATTACTTCTTTTAAGCCAAGCTATGTATGTGTAGTGGGGGTCTCAGAGGAAGGACCAGAGACCAGAATGAGTGCTATGTGTGGGTGAGCGATTGCCATCCTGTGTTAAAAGGTGCATAGGAGCTCTACTTCACCTGCCCCTGCAGTCACTAGGCTGTAGAACTCTTCCCAATGAATGAATAAATGAAGTCATGCAATGGAGGAATAAAGCAGGAGCCATGAAGTGCATCTGTAATGCTCTGGGTCTCTGCTGATCTCAAGCAGCTGTATCTCAGGGTGAGAGAAAGGACAAAAACACATAACGACTCTCTGAACTCCAGTGGTTTATGAACAGGAGGCAGAGTGAAAATTCCTTCTCCACTGCAGATCTGATGGCCCGTTTGAGCAGGAATGGGTGTATAGTGGAATATCTCAGTGTGCACCCACTCTGTGTTTCGGGCTTCACAGGTAGCTGTGGCAGAATGGAGGGCACCAGTGCATAAGTCATGTGTCCTGAGGTGCCAGACTAATAACTGTAATGTGAAAGATGATACTTTCCCCCCCCCCAAACATTTTCCTGTATCTACAGAAGCATCAAATCAAATTCTCCCTACAGATTAATGTCCTGTAGCCAAGACTCTCCTGTTCAGTTGCACAGTCCCTCTGTAAACCACCTTGAACCAATTTTAGCTCCATACCTCTCCAAAGAGCTTTCCAGATGCTCCTGCCTGATACTCTTAGCAACCCTTTTTTAACTGCTGGCTGGTCTTTGTTGTTGACAGTGTAAAACTGTTGGCTCACACACTGGTATTTGCCTCTAGATCACTGAGAAACTATCTACCAGCACATGGTGCTGCATATTTGAACCCTGATACAACCATGTGGCTGTAGGCATGTCACAAAGCTAAAGCAAGCCCAAAAAGTCTTAGTCTGAGCACCCCTGTGCTGCCCAAGGGGCCTCTGGAGTAGGTGGCACTAGATGTGCTTAGTGCTCCATTTGCCATCACTGTAAACATCTGCTGAGGGAAGGGGGGGGAGACAAAGGGACCAAAGCCCACCCAGGGCCACAGCAGCCCCTCAGACCCAGCCAAGCAGGTGCATGATGGGGGTGAGAGGGTGGGGGTGGTAGCAGCATGGGGACCTGGTGGCAGTGTGGGTGAAGCACTGCTTTGCAGTAAATGCAGTCAAAGCATCATGGCCATGCTCAGAGCAAGGAAGCTGCACAACTGGCAGGAGGGTGGCAAGTTTGGGTGCTGGGGCCAGCACTGCAGCACTTGGAGTGGGGCTGCCACTGGGTATAGTGACATGACCAAGGACACATCGCAGGGTGGTGGCAGAGGTGGGAATGGCTGCTGTGGGTAGGGATCCATAGGGACACCTGAGCAGCTGGTGTCAGCAGCAGGCAGAAGAGATGCACCACCAAAGTGCCACTGAGGTTAACACAGGTTGCATCAGGGAGCATCCCAAGTAACAAGCAGTAGGATGAAACAGTCTCATGTTCTGCTTGGGGTGGGAGGTGGGGGGGGTTAGATTGGATATTAGGAAAGATTTCTTCCCTGAAAGGGTGGTCAGGCATTGGAACAGGCTGCCCAGGGTAGTGGTGGAGTCACCATCCCTGGAGGGATTTAAAAAGCACATAGCTGTGATGCTTGGAGATATGGCTTAGGGATGAACTTGGCAGTGCTAGGTTAACAATGGGACTCAACGATCTTAAAGATGTTTTCCAACCTGAATGGCTCTTCCCTGGGAAGCTGCCACAATCCCCTTGATCCATTTATTTTCCCCTTGACTTATGGACATATAGAATGGTTTAGATTGGAAAAGACCTTTAAGACCGTAGAGTCCAACTGTTGACCCAGCACTGCCAAGTCCATCTCTAAACTCTGTCATACTCCAGAGCAGTCACTTGCTGGCCTCAGTGTTATGGATTTCCTACAGCTCCTAGTGCAGCTCATTTGCCCAAACTCCATTTGTTTTCTTAGCAAGAACCTGCACCCTCAGCTACTTCAGCTCATTTTGCATGCATTTATTTTAAATTTTAATTCAGCAGCTCCTGAAAACTTTTTCCTGCAACTTTGGAAAAAAATTGGGCCAAGGGTAGTTTGGGAGAAAAAACCTCAACAAAACAAACCACAAAACCCCTCACTTTTTGTTTATACCAGTTAAACTTCTTTCAGGAGTGGAGCC
The DNA here is from genome assembly GCA_013396775.1 of Cephalopterus ornatus. Lineage (NCBI taxonomy): Eukaryota > Metazoa > Chordata > Aves > Passeriformes > Cotingidae > Cephalopterus > Cephalopterus ornatus. The sequence goes on from VZRE01018247.1 coordinate 11,871, forward strand.
CTGCAGCACTGGAATGGGATCCCACCAACCTGAGCCCTGCACATGAAGTACTAAGCAAAAGGATAGCAGCCAGCCCCAGCCTCCCTGAACTGCTCCAAGTGACAACCATGAAGACAGCAAAACATTCAAGTTAATGGAAACAAGTAACTTTTAATATCAGAAAAATAAAACTCTCATAGTTCTCTTTATAGCAAATATATAATATCAGTGTTTTGACCATCATAAGTTAAAGGTCCTTTATCATAAAATATATAATTTTTAAACTTTACTAAAATTGAATTTATAATTCCTATGACCTCCCTACATATACATAACAAAGAGTGTAGTAAAATTAGCAAATACTATGCTAGATCAATAGTTTATCATTCTTAGTTTGTGGTTTATAGAAGTGGTACACACACCTAATGTCTGTTGATTCCTTGGCTTATTAGTTGTGTACAATGCAATAAAACAAAATACATGCTCGGTGAACATTTTTTCGCATCTACAAGACTGCAGCTAGAGATCAGGTTTCAATACTGACGTAACCATTTTACAATCAATTATAGCATTAAAGTTATGCAGTACATAATATGCCTTCAAGGCAACTCTTATACTGAAAATCATAAAATAAAAACAGTTCTTTGTAAACTTTTATAGGAAATGTAACTCTTCAAGTGGAAATAAAAATAAAGTTTTCTGTATATTTACTAGTTCAATACACAATTTCTTTTTTTTTGTTATACTGAGAAAAAAAGATTGTCTTGGGACAATAATGCTTTAAAAAATAGAAAAAAATACATCAGAATTCTACTTTGTGTCTTTTGTTTGTTTGTTTTTGCTGTTTTAATATATGCTAGTACAGATTTGGGAATGTATTGAGGATGAAAAAGCAAGAAACATCCACAGGTTGAAATGTAAGAAGCTCATTCAAGAGACTTTTTTTTTTTTTTTGGAAAGACAGATTTGAAATTAAGTAAACTGGTTGCAGGGCCACTGTCACAGCTGCTGTCATGAATAATAGAAGGGCATTTACATAACTCCCCCTTTTTCATACTAAAAATAAAATATATATGTGTATTGGGTCTGGCTGAGCTGGAGCTCATTTCCCCATAGCAGCCCTCACAGTGCTGTGCTTTGCATTGGTACCTAGAAAGGTGTTGAGAACACACCAGTGTTTTGGCTACTGCTGAGCACAGTATCAGCACTGTAATATTCCTTCCCCAGTCAAGGGCAAGATCCTGGGACAGGACATAACCAGGCCAGCTGACCCAAACTAAGCAAAGGGATATTCCATACCCTATGACCTCAGCTCAGATATAAAGCTAAGGAGAGAAGGAGGAAGGGGAGAGCATTCATTGTTTACAATGTTTGCCTCCTGAGAAACCACTATGCATTTTGAAAGCCCTGCTTCCCGGGAAGTGGCCAGACATCACTGCTGATGGGAAGTAGAGAATAAACCTTGTTATTTTTCTCTTTACTTGTACAGGCACAAACTTTTGCTTCTGCTTTAGTAAACTGCCTTATCTCAACCTATGAGTCATTTTCCATCTTATTCTCTCTCCCCGTCTGGCTGGGAAGGGGAGTGATAGAGCAGCTTGGTGGGCACCTGGCACCCAGCCAAGGTCAACCCACTACAGTAAGATGTGAATTGAACATAAAAATGCTTCACATTTTGAACTACATACTCTCTAAAAAGGTATTTAAAGAACAGCTTGATCTGACTAATGAACAGAATGTCAGCATCATCACTATAAGTCAAAGTATGTGCATCCCAAAGTCCTTACTGTAACTGGATGAAGCCAGCCAGACTTTTTCCATATTACACTAAGAAAAGCAGTGGGTAGGAATTCACAAATTGAGACAGTCCTGATCCTCTGAACATACTGCCTTTATCAAGGACAAAATGGAGGTGCATCAGGCAGCTTCCCTCTCCCCACCTTACTGTAATTTATTATCTGAACCTGCCAATAATGCAATCCATTTCGATAAGTAACTATGCTTTAAAACAAAAGATATTTGCAATGCTGAAGAATTAGGGATAAATTGTCACACAAAGGAAAAAATACTTCCCAAACTTGTTTTTTAAAACTCATAGAAGACAGCATTGGAAGTGTTGTTTGATATATTAATAATGCCACATACCCTCCATGGCAGATGAGTACTTTTGCATTTAGGCAACAAGGTTCATTGCTGCCAGCACACAGAAGTCAAACACTTAACAGAGATCCTTTAGAAAAGCCTGCAAAATTTGGGGGTTTTTTTTCTGTTGTGCAATTTATGAAAACTTCCCCTCACTGGGCCATAACATTACACCAGATGTATCTGCTAAACATGCCATCTGCTTACACTGAACCAGACAGAGGTTTAGTTTTACCAAAGCAGGCTTTTGAGAAAGTATAAGTTTATTAAAAACTTCAGCCTAATCAGCTGAGCCCAAGTCAGAATTCATTAGCAAGTTTACTAGAGGGTACCATTACACCCATGCCTTTAAGAGTCTTTAAAAGTCCACATATAATAATATCTATATATATTTAAGAGTGAATTTGAATTGACTGAGTAACAGCCGTCTGACAAACAGGACACAATGGTGTTTCCTTTTCACAGATTTTGTTGGCACACTCCAGGCAGAAGAGATTGTGGCCACAGGGGACCAGAGCTGCAATGACTTCACTCTCAAAGCAGATCACACAGTCGTGCTTCTGTCTCGACTCAGGAGGCGAGCTGGACATGGAGTCACCATTGGAAGATGAATAGCTGTTGGTGCCATTGGAGAATGCAGGGATGTAGATGGGAAGGTCTGTTTGGTGGCCAGCGCTAGGTGGGTCACTCCTCACTCTCCTAGCCAGTGGGTGATCCAGGCTTTCTGGAAATGTGGGCGACAGGCGAGGAGTAGATGGCTGGCTCCCTTGGTGTTGAGGCTTGGCATTACTAACAGAGTCACTACCAAAGCCAGAGAGAGGGTTTACAGGTTCAAAAGGAGTCCAAATGGTTTGGGAAGGCATTGGTAAGGAGTCATACACAGGAGAGTCAACCGCAAGGTCTTCTGTGCTCACTGAAGGCAGTGTTTCTCCAAACAAAAGGTTGCCTGTGTTGAATGGACTCATTGGGCTGAAGTCAGCCAATCTATTGCTTCCAAAATAGGAATCTGTGGAGCCACTTCCCAAGGAGCTGGAGCTGTCATTCATATAATTAGAAATCATTCTGGTGTGGCTAGGAGGGACAGGGTTAGAAGCAAGCCATGCAGACCTGAGAGTGTCTCCTTCAAACATCACATCTGTACCGTTGTAGTGGACATCACTCTCTTCGTTCAGTTTGATGTAGCTCCCAGTACGCATGGCTATATGCATCTCTATCTCCTCACGCGCATGGTCGACATTTTCAGGCATTCCCGTGACTTCGAAGACTGGCTCCATGTCCCTGCTGGGGGTGACTATGTAGGTATGGGTCTGCTGCTGAATTCTTTTGATTGTAGCTCCTTTTGGTCCAACCACCAGCCCAACTACGTGGTAAGGCACCCTGACTTGGACTGTCATCTGACCTGGAAGGTTAGGGGTGCATGGCAGGCCTCCCAGGGCAGGACTGTTCTTGTTGCGCGATGCTCTGATCATAGAGAAATGTTCAGCAGCTGAGATAATTTCCCTTTTGGCCATGGCTACATCCTCTTTTCGTCCAGTGACAACAAAGATGGGTTCTTCTCCACGAACAGGGGTCTTAATGTAAGTACTTGTCTTGGCCCTTAGTGCTTTTATTTTGCAACCTGTTTAAAGGAAACACATGCAAGTTTAGCAAGACATCCAAGTTTAGAAAGCCACAAGAAACCCATCTATTTTAAGCTGTTTGAGAGTTTCAAGAAACTGTAGGGTGAAACCAGAAGCAGCCACATTCAAGAAAGCAGTAACAACTTCTACCTATTATTTCCAAACAGACCGCTGACACTTATACCCACAAACTATTTTAGCAATGTTTCTTGGGCTGGTTTAGCCCAGCAACTCCTCAATTCCTATTAGATGGTAATTAACATGAATGGCTTTTTCCTCTGTCAGCCACCTTCATGATTATCCCATACATACTGGTAGGTTTAAATTTTTTCCATTAATTGGGTATCCTTCAGTTACTTTTAAGATCCTGCAAAAGGATTAAAGGCTCACATACAAGTCTGCTATCCTTTCACTGACAAGCATGACCTAAAAGCAAATTAAACATTTACAAGTGAGATAAGTGTCTGTATCGCAACATGTGTAAGATATAGATAAAACTGATTAACTGAGAAGTCTTCATTTGCTTCCTGTTATCAATGTGCTATTTAAAACTTTACTCTTCCCGGTGGGATGAAGGAGCCACTCCTCAAACTGTCAAGTAGGAGTTCAAACAGTTTGCTGAATGTAAATAAGGCTTACTATGTAATAGTATGTGCCTACGTGGAATTTCTCTCAATCATCTGCTGGGTTAAGAACTGGCTGGATGGC
>VZRE01018265.1:0-33877 GCA_013396775.1 Cephalopterus ornatus
GGTAGGTGGGGTGAGGGCTGGGGCTGTGTTACCTTAGGTTTATTTCATATGGGATAAGTCCACAACAAACAAAGCTTGCGACTTCTAAAAACTTTCAGTTATTTCTCTATGAAATAAATGTCTTTTGGAGACCCTGTGAAATTAGTAGAAAATATTTTTACTCTGTTTTAAAACTAAATTTTTATTCTGTTAAACTAATGAATATAATGGTTGTTGTATTGTTTTTAAATCCTAGTCAACCATTTTCCTTTTTTCACCTCTTCCACGAAAAAATAGCTTTTAAGAAGGATTTCACAACAAGGAAATAAAAGCATACAGAAATAGACTTTTCCCCTCAAAGGCTTTACAACAGCTACAGCAGAATGTCAGGTCTCAGTGTAGTTTTAACTGACCAATTCATGCTGCATTTTTCTTTGTATGGTCCTCTGCTCTTGCCTTGATATCAGCTGCATTTGCCAGATTCCCTAAGTAGGAAGGTAGGTAAAGTCCAGGACTGTATGACTTTGAATAAGTCAGCACCAAAGGGATGCTACTTTATGACACATGAGCCACCCTTCACAGTGACTGAACATAACCCTTGTGACATTCCCTGTCCCAAAAGACCCAGGGGACAGAGATCCATTGTTCTTTCTGTCTCCCAAGGAACAGAGGAGATCAGATACTGACTGGAACTGCATTTCTGTTTTCAGGTAGACAGTAAGATGTTGTTTTAAAGGGAAATTTCAATATTTAAAGTCTCCAACTGTGTTGTCCATTTTTCAGCTTTATTAGTTCCATTTTACTAAACCTATTGTTCTAAACTAGCAGTTTTAATTTTCCAGGTTCAAAAAAATCTTTGCTGATGGTGATCCTGCAGCAATGAGTCAGAATGTTCTTAAAAAGCAATAGTATGACAAAGTTAAGGTCAAAATTTTATGCAAGATTAAATAAAAAACCAATTTTGATAATCTGTAGAGCTAAAAAAGATTGCCCTTACTAAAGTTTGTGATGTTCATGCACTGAAGTAACAACTTCCAAAATCACTGAACAAGTGTAGAAAATAAACAGAAAAAGGTAGATTAGTTAATAATTTTTGCATGTTAAGAGATTCATTCAAGTTTTATTTTTCATACAAAGTATAATCAAAAAAACTATTAAAAAGTCCCTCTGAAAATCTTCTAATCATTATCATTTGTTTTTCTATTTCAACATTAGTGAAACTCATTTCACTGAACTTTTGCAAAATTCCTGCTCTCTCAAAAGCTATATTTCATGACACAATTGATCAGTTACAGCTGGGAGTTTCAATTCCATTCCTCCTCCCCATCTCACACTAAGTTACCACAATCAGTAATCCTAGAAGTTTGTGACCTTTTCATTTTCAAAGAAGTATCCACAAGAATTGGCATAGCATGGCATTTTGGTAACTGAGGAATCACTTGAAATGGTAAAGATAAGCCACTGTGGCAAAAGATTCAAGTTATGTCAGGAAAGTAAATCAGTGACAGTGTTTTCCCTAGAGAAGTACTAGTTACATCTTTAGAGGTATAACTACAGGTTAAAACCCAGCAAGCTATTTTATTTAAAGAAATGAAGACACATTACTGCAGACAGTGTTTTTTTCCATGAAGCTTTTCCCAGTCTTCATCAGAAAAATTAACTTAAAACATTTGAACTACAGAATAGATGAAGTTCCAGTCTAAAAGTCGTTTATACTAAGCATACATTATCATGTTTTATTTTAGGTGCATGATGTTTGTTGCATCTGAACTTAGTAAACCTTCTCTCAGAGGAGATTGTTGAGATACTTGATGCTTGCACAAATCTGAGATAAAACATTTAGCTCTATATGTTCAGTCCACCACCAAATGAATAGACATTTTTTTTCAGCCCAAACTGTCTTATATAAAGTGTTCATCACGCTCTGTGATATTACAAAACAGCTTGAGATTCTGTCTGTATATATAGCGATTGCTTAATGTAACTTTAATAAGAAGAGAGTGACTGTTTGCATGAAAAAAGAATCAATTGAAGTGAGTAATTTTTACCATACTCGAAATCTTGAAAACTCTAAATAACGAATCACTTTGTGGCTCAACATAAAAATTTAGTTAACATTAAGATAAATTATAAAATCTAATTGTTGAACATTGTTACTTTTTAATTAAATCCCATGAGTTAGCATTCAGTCTAATAGATACTAAATTTGGCTGATTAGAGCAGAAGTACTTTTTTCAGTGTAAACTTTTCTAGAGTCTGCTTTTTTTTGTTTGTTTATGTTAGCAACTTCATATATGCCTTGCTGTTGTGACTAAAAGTTCAAACACCAAATTTCCTTTAATTTGGCAGTCTGTTGCTTAGAGGCAGCTTCTCTAACAAAAAAAGAAAGACAATAAGACCCATATGTAACCTTTGGTCTCTAAAAAGAGGAAGATGAGAATACCATTAGCAGATAGGTAATAAATAATTACACACACTATTCTACTTCAACACTACAGAATATTAATTTTAAAAATAAACCAGACATCTAACAATAGTATTTTTCAACATTCGATCTTTTTAAATGTAGAATGTATTTTAAAGCATACATTAATCAGTCATTTATATTTAATAGTTTATTCAATAGAGTTACAGAACACATTTACACTATGTCTTACCTGAGAGAAATGATTAATACAGTACATATTAAAAGGATTTACTGCGGACTTTAATGTCTTCTGTTACTCGAATACCGAAAAAGCAGTAACTCACTTGTAATCACTAATTTCTTCTTCAGAAGTTATAGTACGCTTTCTCAGGGTCTCCAGCTCTTCGCCTCTGATTTTCTACTGTTCTGTTCTTGGCGAACTGTTTCTGCTATTTGCTCACTTAGCTGCTCTTGAGTTGCTTTCAAGCTGGATTCCATTAGAAGAAGTTTTTCATCTTGACTGGCAAGTTCTTGGGCTGAAAGCTAAAAAAAAAAAAAAAAAAGGCGCATTACATTTTAAGCTCAAGCCGAGTGATATTTTTGTTTTAAATGCAATGCAGTGCAACTCACTGTAAGAGCTGCGCAAATATTTTTTTTCAGGAGAAGAGCATCATTTAGTTCCCAAATCTTGAGAAGAAAATATACTAGAAATATATTAATAGGTGACTTAAGTCTCTTTCATTTTATTCCAGTAAACTTACATAACGAAACTTGGATTCCATATTCTGCAAACATTTAAACTGCTACTAGAGCTTACTGCATACACACACATGCAGTATTTAGTTCATTCTGAAGCACACACCTATTGCCTTTGCATTTTTTAACATAAGTCAATCTAGAATTCAAAATCACAGTTTTGAAAACACAGCAGCTTTTTTACCATTTCACAATAGTAACGTATAAAATTTAAGCTCCAAGTCTTCAATTTCATTATGTTTTTTCATGAATTACAGAGCGCATACATAGTAAAAAACCTGTTCTTTTCCAAGGTCATCCAATAGATGGCAATCTTTCCTTAGACCAAAAGAAACCATAGCCACACACTGCCAGCTCTCAGAAAAAATAAGTGATTTAAGACAAAGACATTTTTCCTTTGTTCTTTGTTGACCATTTTCCTAAAAGATATATGTACATCGGTTTAATTTAAATATTTAACTCTTAGTAAGTGCACACACGAGTTTGTGTGGATGTGCAGATATATGTGTACCTGTACAGACACAGATCCACACACATGTATCTGTTTTTATACTCCTTCATAAATATATGGCTTCAGACATATAGGCACATGTAGTTACCACGTCTAGGATATCATAGAATAAAACTGATCATTAAAACAAGTGCTTCACAACAAGCATTTTATAGTACACATTCCCTTCATTATGCAGTATTAAAATAATTTTGAAATTGGACACCAGAAAATTGAAGATATTAAGAATTTTTTAGCGATAGCAGTTCAATAAGTATCATAACAGAGGATTTTGCATGAGTATAAATAAAAAAGCCCAGTTTTAATGTGCTGTAGTATAATATTAAAGAGTGCTAAGTACACCAGAATTCAATGAAGTCAGAAAACAGTATTTTCCAGGCTTAGATGGATAGAATCCTTTAAAGAAAAACATTTGTGCTCTGTTAACATGATTCTGCATTTAATGTCTTCAATATCTGACAACATTCACCATATGCACAGGATCTAAATTCAGGCATCATATCTTCCTTTATGAATTCAGAATTTCCAGAAGATCAATTTCTTTATATAAAAAAAGGCTTTGTTCTTTTCTCATTGACAGTAACAGAACCCAACTTCTCACAAAACACAACAGCATCATTTCCATAAGTAAAAAGTACTGTATATAAATTGTTTAAATTTATGCCTCAGGAAGGTACACAGCTAACATTAACAGCTAAATATTTAACAAACCACATATCACCCACAGCTCACCTTTACTGAGTATCATGCAAATCTGACTCTATGTGAATTAATGAGTTAAATGGTTGTTAATTTCAACATGTGTTTAAATAAATGCACAGCCTAAAAAACTGCTTATAACATTTTTTTCCCTCGCAGTCAGAAAATGAGCAATTTAGTGAAGTCAAACCTAAGCTGCCATCAATAGGAAATATAACAAATTTCTATTTTTCAGTGTATTTTTTGACCCATTTCTGCAATACGTCTGTACATAACTTTTGTGTGGTAGATGATCTCAGTGGAACCAATACAACTCCTTCTTTGAATAATGTTAGTTATCTATGGGCTCCTAGTATTCGATCCGGGTCTAAAATCAAAAGGATAAATATTTCACATGTAATATGTACCTCTTCCATTAAAAGTTTTTCAGCTTTGATCTATTTATGTTTTTTGTCCAAAAGACAATTCTTTGTATAACAAATTAAGTTTATTTAAATTTAAGAACTTATTAAGTCCCTGTCGATTTTATTTGAGATCGCATTGTCTGTATTATCCAGAGACAGACATTTAATAATGCTTTAAAAGTTCTTAGAAATAGTTTAGAGCTGGGATCGGTTGTGTGGAGGTGGAATTATCTTTCAAAATTTATTTTATTTGTATCAGCTTTGATTTGTAAACAGATTCAATGTGTCTTTTGCAATTGCATAACTATTTAAACATGCAAAAGATTATTCAGCCACTACTTTTAATAGTCTGTTTTAACTCACAATCTCCTGGTAAAAAAGGGTTAAATTATTTTAAGTTTACCTATGCCTTGGACTTGAGCCTTGGTTGATCCCAAGCCAGAGGCACTAGCAGCTGCATGCTTTATTTACAATCCCTTTGTCAGACTTACAACTGCCCCAGGCTATAACATAGTGTACCTAATGTTCAAACTGGCAGGTAATCTTATGTCAAACATACTTCTTTGATTTAAAGTGATCAATAGATTCTTGTAAAGAGGTAATTTCTCTGATGTTTCCACCTTGCCTTTCTTACAGGTGATTCACACAAAAGCCTGCTTATATGATGTACGAACAATAAACAGAAAGCTATAATCATGTTTTTTCAGATGTTTCCGGTGCACAACGATTTTGGATCAATACCCTGTGTAATACAATTATCTGCAATGATCTGGTTGTATTGAAAAAGAATTTGCAGCAGACCTCTAGGGGGTTTTATCCAGAAACACGTATCTGGCAATGTTGTGAATAGTGGAAGAGAAAATTAAGGGGTTGACACAGGCTGTCTATTATGTTCCAAATGACTTCATTAATATTTTATTTGGTAAAAGTAGTATATTTCAAGCTTTACTATACAGTGGCTTCAAAATATTAATAACGCAATTTCCTTGTTGCATTTGCTTATTTTGAAAACTAGTTCTAGTACACATGTTCATTGTAAAAGTCAAAAGTACCAACCAAAAATTATTTAAAGCAGTTTATTCCCATTAATCAAATGATTCCTTGTTTTTCCATCTTATGTTGGTTTTGTGTACACTATTCGCTTGAAAAAAAATCCATATTCATTATTGTACTACTGCTAAAGCTGTTATCTATACCAGGGATTAATCATATCAGTTTAAAAAGTCACTTAAAATATTAACAGTGATATCAAACTTGTGAAGTTCAAATTACATTTTGCATTGTCAGTAAATGAGCAGGTGTTCTGGGACAGAAATAGATGTTTCACCAAATTAATGTAAAGAGTATAGAACAGAAATAGAATTACCAAAAAAAATTCAGTCGTGTTTATTTTGTTTTGATGAAGTCACAGTCTGTAGCTGTAAATTTACCCTAAAGCAGAACAGGGAACCTTTCATATTCATTTGATTGCAACAGTCATATGCCTATATGATTGAAAATTCTATTCCATCAGACTGTACCAAATTCACATTTCTGTAATATTACTATTTTTGTACATTATTACCTGTCTTTCTGCACTGCTTATGCACACCCTGCAGTTACTGATTTAGCTGCTGAATCTCAGTTCTCAGTATGGTGGTTTCTGTCTCTGTCTGATTCTTTTCTTTCTGTGTGTCCTGGATACTGGCTTTCAGTTTCTTGACCACACTATCAAGGTGCTCCACCTCATCCACTTTTGCTTTGATACCTTCCTTTGCCTGCAGGAAATCGGCTTCCGACTTTCTCAGAAGGTCATCTCTTTTGCGTATTGCCTGTGAAGACAAAAAGCATTCCAATAGGGCCTTTTATGATGTACTTTTTATACTGCATCCTGCTATTTTGAGCTATAGGATACATGAGATTATACAGCACCTCATTAGCAATTGGGTCAAGTACCCACATCTCCTCTAGGATCAAAAAGTTACAAGGACTTTAATTTAAAAAAGTCTGCTGAAGAAAAGATTCAGTATTACAATAAATACATCATTAATCAATACTTACAAGTTCAAAGGCAAGAAGAAATATTCTATCTAATTCTGAGAGAAAAATGGGAAATGCAGTTTGATCTAAATGAATACTTTTCCTTTAAAATAAAACAGAAGGAAAAATGTTTGATGAATAAAAAAAAGAGAGAAGGGGGGGTATTTAACCTCTTGGTGCCAACTGCTACAGACCTCTTTCATTTGGCACTCTGGTAAATACTGTAGGTTAATCTGGCCATAGGGATATCACAAGGCATAGGGTTATCACAAAAGAAAAAAACTACCATGCTACTTTTTTTCCCCCTTTCATTGTTTAAGCATCTTGTTTGTATAAAAATACATTATTAGGCTCTGTTTAGTTATTGTATGAAGATGTCACACACACTTTGGACTTTGGATTTAGAAGAGTCCTTTCCCTTAAAACACAGTGCCATGATTTTATTTTTTATCTGCACAGTTGTTGAGTACATGCTACAAGTTTATAGGTACTAGTTTCATATCAATCACGATTGAGGATTCATGAGTGACTGTGCTTTACTGGCTTGATGCCACACCTTGATTCTCTATCATACTCCATCATGCTTCTTTTAATCTGAATATTTAGTACTCTTTCATGTCTTAATTACAGCAAATTGCGCACAGTTGGCACCATTTCTTGAAATTAATCCCAGAGTACTTTGTTTCTGTCAAGCACAGTCAAAGCCTTAGAGAATAATAGTAAATGTTATTGCAGATCTAAATTTAAATGACTGTCTATGTATTTAACTTAGGCCTTTAATTATTCGTGCTGTACTGTTTTTGGTTCAAATGTTAAATATTCTTTATTGAGAATATAAAATTGTTTCAGACAGTTTGAAACCGATGATGTTAATGTGACAACAATTATTTGTATTAACATATTTTTTCAGGTGTGCAAAATGTAATAGACAGGGTATAATATCCTGTCACAGTAACATTTCTATTTTTTCTCTTTATTTGGTAAATATTAAAAAGGTTCTAATTAAAAGGAAAAGATTGTTGGGGGTTTAATTCCCTTCTGTTGCTCTTTTTTATTTAACAAAAGATTAGAAATTAAACAATCAACACTACTTCCTCATTAGTAGATTTCTAAGCTGTCTGCAGACAGCTTATACCTTTTACATCTCTTTCTGAAACCCACTCAGAAAATTAAGGGATTGTTGGTTTTTATTGTTTTCAGTATACTAGTAAAAAGCCAAAATAAAACAGTAACAGAAACAACTAGAGTATCCTAAACGCTGTCACTGCTAATTGAAATTCCGTATTTGGCAAAGCTACCAAATAAGTAGAAATTATTTCTGCTCATTTTGTAGTTTAGTGATACAGATGTAACGTTATTAATAAAGCCCAAACCTTTCCATCTCATGAACTTTTTTTTTTGTGCGGGAAGCATTCACAGAGAAAGGTTAAAAGAGTATATAAAACCCCTAGGCCTATGTACATTTTATCCCAAGAAAATGTATGACAAGGTAAATTTCTGACATTGAAAATGTGTATAAATGGGATTTACAGTTAAAATTGGCAAATGCATTTATAAAAATATCTGTAAACATAACAGAAGTCATATTACTGTACTCATTTTATTTTTATCAGAACACATTTTGTCAGCATTGCTATCACAAACTCTAATATATCTTGAATTTAGAGACAAACACCAGAGAAATATGTACTTAAAAAATCAGTGATAAATTATTTTTTCTCTAGAATTCATAATCAATATGCATGAGGCAGTACGTGCCCAGATCCTTCACATTCCATTTTGCAGTGTGATTTCCAAAGAGATAGCTGTTTTGCTCATTCTCATAGCAAAAGCATACCTGATCTTTTTGACTATAAAGTTCTTGGCATCTGTAAGGTCTCTTTCAAGTTGTGTTATCTACTGTTCTAGCTGAGTAAGTTCTACTTTGTGTTTCTGCTAGGAAGCTATTACATCCAGATGCAGTGACTGCAAGGTCTTGTCTAGTTTTTCAATTTCAAAAACAGACTTTTTTGTTGCTGTTGTTGGTCAAGTATATTAGCAGCTTCAGCTTTTTGTTCCTGTATGATCTGTTCACATTCTTCAGCTCTGGAGGATTTTTCAGTGTATTGATTTTTCAGCATCACAAGCTCATGTTTTATATCAGAAATTATTGTACATTATCCTAGATGTCCCAATTCAGTTACCTGTCATTTAACAAACATAAATTATAGCTCCATTTCCAGATTTCACAAATGTTGAACATGTTGCTACTTGTGAATTGTATTTTATTTTCAGTGAGCAGAATATTTGGAAAAATTTATTAAATTTATATGTAAAAGAAATTTCTCATTTCTAATTCTAAAAAGCAGAGTTATATCTTTATTATCTGTAAAGACACAATTAGATAATAGTACTATTATTCTGACTCCAAAAAGTCTGTATAACTACTTGATTAATTTTATTAAATTCTGGTTGAGCTAGTTAATTTCTGTGTTTATGCAATATATTTACTTATCTTTTCTAAAGATTGAAGTTCATATAACTTTACATGAAATGTCCACTATTGGTACCTGCCAAATCAGGCTGAAGTTGAAATCTGACATTCTCTTTCTCAGAAATCTTTTAAAAGTACAGCATATATTCTGATATGTACAAAACATAAGACAAACCATTAATTAAATATGGTTCAAAATTAAAATGCTGATTTCTTGTTTAAAAAAATTGAAATAGACAAATTACCTCATTTTGAAGATAGTCCTAGAGCTTTTGAATTTTTAGACATAATGTTTGTAGTATTCTTTGAGAATACCTGTTTCTTAAGGTTCTTTTATGATCTGCCTGTGATAAAGACAGTTCTGTCAGCTGGTCTATAATTTTCCAGTGTCTGGTGCTACTTCTGTTTATTTTAATCTATTTAACTATTCAGTTATCAGGACGTCAATGTTGTTCAATTTTAATGGTTTGGTAGTTAAAAGTGTGTCCAATCAACATCATACAATAGCACAATATTTAAAAACTACACATGTCAGAGAGAATAGAGCCCCTAGATAAGCACATATATAAACCCAGTTGCAGGTATTTCATTGCCGTGTTTAACCTTGCTCCTAATCAAACAGTTCAGTTACTATGAATATAAATAAGACTTTGAATGTCTCAGTTGTAGGGCTCCTCAGATAAGCAATAGTTGGTATTTCTATAAATCTTCAGTAATCAAATATTTAGAAGAACTGGTTTTATTTATTATTCTTGTACTTTTTTAATATTATTTTTCTTCAAAATGTGTGTCCTGTTTCACTACGTATTAAACATAAAAGTGAAAGTATTAACCAATACATAAATTCCATGTCTTTGCTAAAACTTTTCCCATTTCACAGCTTCAGAGTTAAGACCAAGTTCCTGCTTAAAAGGACATTAAAGGAAACTCAACCAGCCATCAAAGTAGCTAACCCAGATGGCTGATTTGTATGCAATTTAGAGATGAAAATAAGTTTAAAGACAATAAGAAATTACTCTCAAACTGTTTTTTAAAGTCCAATTATTGATTTTTTGGACAAAGGATGGACACCATTCTTATGTAAGACTTCTTTGGACCTTCTCTTCAAACCTGGGACTTGAATACCACAGAGTTTCTAAGAACTCAGAATTACTTCAGCTGTTTTCTAGGTAGCAGTTTGGCTATTTCTTCAAAAAACTGTGTCACAAACATCCCTCAACAAGCACTTTTCTTTTCTTTCTTTTTTTTTCTTTTTTTGAGAGAGAAAAGTTCCAAGTTATTTGGCCATTTCTTTGAGATGTCATTTCTTTGAGTTCTTTTGAAATCTAATGCACTGAATTCCCTTTGTTCTAAGAACACAGAGAGCTATGTGACAGAGAGTTTAAAAAAATAAATTTTATGGCTAATGCCCATTTATTGTTTATTCTTCAGAAGTGAAAACGTGTTAGGATCTAAGACAGCATGTGGTATTCATTTAGTCCTGAAGTTAGTTGGAACTTAGTTTTAATAGCCTTAAAAAAACCCTGCTCATGAGTATTTAAAAGATGCCCAGTTATTCCTAACAAGTATAAAACATATGTCTTCATACTCAAAATCACAAAATAACATTTTTAAGTTAAGAATGGCAATTGTACCTGTTCTACACAGAACAATGAATTTCATCAAGTATTACTTCTGCCCTATAGCTTCTCTTCTAGCTGATGCTTATACTTAGAAACACATTTAATTAAGAAATAAACAATTCAGGCACATGAAGAATCTGCTCTGTCCTCTGATAGGCTGGGTCAGCATCAGTTAAATGCAGTGTTAAAAAAATGCCTTATCTCTGATATAATTTTTTCTAGCTTTCTCTCTTGACCATCATTTTCTACATCTATGGTTGCTAGAGAGTTTGTAAAAATAAACTCTTCTTATATTTTTACAAAGATTAACGTGATCAGATTTTTCTTGTGTCTCTCTATGAGTTAGCTCTTGGGCCTCAGATCTTTCCAATTACTCTTCTGAAACCATGAACATTCGCTGTACTATTTTTCAAAGTATCAGGCAATCAATAAACAAACAATAGTGAAGTAACAGAATCCTCTGTCTCCATACAAAAAGTGGTAACATCTCTGTTATTCTATTAAAAATTTCCATAGTTATAGATCAATAATCTTGCCTGTCCTGTATCCTAAGGAAAGCACATATTAAAATATATAAAATCCGTAATGGTTTCTAACTTCTTTCTGCTATCATTTGATAAAATATACCTCTCACTCTGCAAGCATGATATTTTTTGAGATCTCAACAAAAACTCACAAAATCAACCAGCAAAAAATCACTCTGAAATTGCCATTTAGCACTTCAGCATTTTTATTTCATCTACACACTTTATCAGCAATAATCTTGTCTTCTCCCAGACTACTGGCAGTGTACAAAACCAGGTCCTTTTGCAACTTCACTACAAATGTTCCATTAGATTATATTTGCAAATTTATCATATTTGATATCTCAGCTCACTGTTACTGTATTTGACGCACAATGATTCTGCATATAGTCAAAAGAAAGGCCTTTTTGAAGGGCTGAAAAGAATTTTCTTCGTCTCTCTTGTTGGAAGTCCTTTTAATGTGTGGTCATGATTCCTCCCCTCCCCATCAAACAGAAGGGAGAATTTTCTGAAATAGATCTTTTTGTCTACTTGCTATTTTCCTCTTACTCATGTTTCCTTCATACTAAGTGGAGGAATGAAGAACATTGTCCCAATGGATAGACAACTTGCTGTAACACAACTAACACTGATGATCCATGAATCTATTTCTGATAGCTTTCCAGTGGTTATCTGACAAGGTGACATTTTGTCAACCTGGTCATTCCTGATGAAATGTTCGTATCTAGAGGGTATTTTAAATCAAGTAAACTTTATTTTGACAGAAAACACAAAATAAAGTTTGGATTGTATATGGAAGATGGCTCAGCTGAAAAATCCCACTGCTTTTTTTTCCCACCTCTGATAGCTCCAAGCAATCTCCTTGATCTGGTTCATCCTGTGGTTGAAGAAACAGCAGTGTCTGGACAGCATATAGAAGAAACTCAGGGAAAAAAATTCTGCAAGAGAGATGAAGGCAGGTTTGCCCAAGACATAACTGTCACCTGGGTACTCAGAAAACTACAGCTCTATTAAGCTTCTTTTCAGACACAAACCAAATATGTTTTAACATTTGCAGCCATCTGCATCATGATGGATCTTCCTACTCAATTAACAAAAGAATATAAGAGTTTAGGTTTTTCCCCTCCTAAGTTAATCACATCTTCAGAATCCTAATTTTTTCTCGGCATATTTAGCTTTTTCTTCAGCTATTTGCAGTCTCCTGTCTCTTACCATTAATTTGCATGCTTTTCATCTCTAAACAAGATGCCTTCTAAAATAATAAATATGTCATTAGTGATTTTAGGATGTGAATTTGGTACACACAGTAAAGTTTCATAGAAAAACTCCCACTTGCTATTTACCGTACCAGTCAGCCTATATCCCTGGTGAACACAGTGAATAGATGGAAAATAATAGGGAAGGAAGTAATTTTGTTTTCTAAAATTGTTATAACAAATACCTAATAAATAATTATTGTGTTAAATACGGTTTATGCTGTACACACAAACAAAACTAAAAGGAGGGTGTAAAGAAGATTGAGCCAGGCTCTTTTCAGTGGTTCCCAGTGATAGGACCAGAGGCAGCGGGCATACACTGAAACACAAGAGGCTCTGTCTGAACCTCAGGAGACTCTTTCACCCTAATGGTGATGGAGCACTGGTGCAGGTTGCTCAGGAATGTTGTGGAGTCATCCTCCTTGGAGATATTCAAAAGACGTCTGGGCATGGCCCTGGGCAACTGGCTCTAGGCAAGCTTACTTGAGCTGACAGGTTAGACCAAGTGACCTTCAGAGGTCCCTTCCAATATCAACCATTCTGCGCCTGTATCTGTCCTTCCCGTATGAGAGTTTTATATAGTGCTCTTATATGTTGGATGCAAAGTTTTCCATTCTTCGTAGATAGTGTCCTCAGAGGATTGCCCTAGATAGCAGTGAATACCAATGTCTTACCCTATACAGCCATGAAATACTAGACTTGAAAGTAAAGAACACTTTTTGACACAGGAAAACCTTTATTAGTGCAGAGTTAAAACTCTTCTATTCTAGGCCTCGGGAGAGGGAAAACTTTTTTCAAAGTATGAAACCATAGAATGCCAAACATGAAATACTAAGACAGTAAAGGCCAAAAAATTGTGTTAATAAACAGTATATTGATTTTTAAACATTTTAGTGATTAGAGAGCACTGAAAAATGGCATATTACAAACTATGTCTCTGAGCTGGTGTTATGGAATGCAAAATAAACAGCAGTTTTTTGGCTTCTAAAATTCTTTATCAGTCAGATGAAAGTACATGTAGGGAAAGAAAAATCTAAGGTTATATCCATATAAAACCATATAAAAAAAGGAGAGGTATAGGTATAGATGGACAACTGTAAAAGCATCAGAGAACATGTGCACCATGTAATTTATGAAGGGGCTTATGCTTAAACACAACTGAGTTACCATAGCCTAACAGGCTACCACTATCAATTGATACACAACTGGTCACAAGGATGATCCTTGCTTGCTCTCCCAGGAAGTAGTATGCATTGCCTTCCACAAACTCTACTGAAGTTAAACATTTTAGTTGGCAAAGACAGTATTCACAACTGAGCTGAAATAAAGTAACATTTCTGGGGATGTGTCTACAACTTGAATAAAGTTATGCATCTACATTTTAAACAGTGTTTTCCTAGTACCATTTAAGTGTTACAATACATAAATATATTTCTATTTTGACACAAATAAAGCTGTACAAATGTTTTAAAATGCAATTAAATTTAAATAATAAAATCTTACATATTTATTTTGTCAGTTTGGTGAGAAACACTAGCATTTTTAGGTCTGTGAGTAATACTGAACAACCAAATATTGCTGAAATGTTCTGAAATTCTTACAGTCTAGTCTTTGGCATATAAAAATATAGAGATTGATGTAGAGTTAAAAAATCAATCAAACCACTTTTGAACACCACTATGGTTGGTTCAAGGGCTACTGTGACTGCAACCTGTGCATAAAGATGGATTCACAGAACCTGAATTAAAACTGATAGTCATAAAGTGATCAGCTCCCCTGAAAAGAAACAGAGCCCAGTCTAAAAGGAGAATAAGTCTAACCAGAACCTTTTGATAACTACCTGCCAAGTAGCAGCAGGTACCAGAAAAATCCTTATAGATATCTCCTGGCTGAGATGGTGAAGACTGGTAGCAGGCTGAGAATTTAGAAAAATGCTTTACTGCTATCTTCAAGTGTATTCAAGTATATAGATATTTAATCTGTAAGTACCTGATCATTAACAACTGGTTAGGACTTTCCTGATGTTTCATTTATGAGTTGCTGACATTATGTGAAAAAAATCTGTTACAGAAGAATAAAATTTCCAGCTGGGGCATCTAATGAATACCCTTTCAATAACTCTTCTCCCTGAAAGGTCTCCAAGGTCCTTGGAAGACATTCTCTATGTCTTTCTAGACATAAACACTCATTTCTGATTCTGATACCTCTGATGTTTCTGATTCTTCAGAAAAAAGATCACAGAAATGTTATGGAAAAGAAAGCTGACAACTTCATACAAATTTTGGTTTGATTAAGGGAAATTTAAAAAGGAAGATCAAGCATAGTCAATTTTCTTTTTTCTTCCAAAGGTGTGAAGTGCATAATTCACTCTCTAGCAAATATGCGAAGAGTCCAGAAGTGTAACAAAATAGTGCTAAATGGTTTAGAAGGCTTAAAATAGGAATTAAATTTCAGAGACACCTGAAAATTCTGTTTCCTGGTGCCATTTGCATCTCATACAATAAAAATTATAAACCACAGAGTACTCATAAGTAAAGGTCACAAAAATCAGGAGACATGTTTGGTTTTGATTAATTACTTTGAAATGTCAGCAGTGAGATTATTTCAAGTTCCCTCCTCGACATCTAATTATGAAATACTGTAATTTAGTTAAATACCAAATAGAAAAGATAACAGTAAATTTTTGGAAAGTACATTTATTTACTTTCTGCAGTATTATTATTATATGGTTCTAATCTCCGGGCAACAGTAATGCTCCTTTACTGAGCCCTGACTTCATATTGCAGAGTGGTGAGGCTTATCTTCAATGACTGTGCAGTTTACACTGCTCAGTCTTCCCCAAAATCCCTGCAAAAAAAGAGAAGTACATAGGACATTGTCAAAGAACAGGTAACTTCAAAAATTTCAGGAGACCACTGAACCCAGATGTCTCACATTTTGGAAAAGTTTGGTCCCTAATATTTAACAGAGTGGAAGGCCTTCTTCTCCTTCCCTCTACCCTACTTTAAAAATAAAAGTATGACTGGTGAAATTTCAAGAGGATGGGTTATATATTAATTTTCCTAACATTCCCTACTTATCACCTTAGACAGCTTCATCTCTCATTTATACTGCTACACGTGAACCTGATTTTGAGGCACTTAATTCTTCACATAAGGGAAGGATAAGGGAAGTTAATAGACACCTAGGTCAAAGTTACCACCTAGGAAACAGGCTAATGTTCAGGAAGCCAGTTACCAACAGTCAGAGTAATGTAATTCTCTGTGGAACTAATCCTTATTTTGAAAAGTTTGCAATAGTTTGTTACAGTGGAAACGTGAGAGATCTTCTGGAGGTCCTGGCTCAAATGCAAATCCAGTCCATACTCTAATGAGATACCTGCACAAGACCTTATACCTACGTCTGTACTAGGCTTCCTCTGTTCCCAGAAAACAAGTACGCTGCAAGGAAGCCAATTACCTTCAAACCAAGAACAAGGTCTAACTTATCAGGAAATGAGGGTTCAATGGCATGACTGAGGTTGAATTCAATTTAGAAGATCTCATTATTTATATCACATTAACTAAGAGAATTCAACTGATGTAGTCAGTACTCATACAGAGTTATATGTATGTAGCCTACTAACAGGTTTCTAACTCTTTCACTTATATACCTTTGCTGTGACTTTCTGTCCACTTTGCACAGAAAACTCACGCATGATGTGTGGCAAGCAAATCACACTGAAGACGCACACCATTCTAGGGTCTTATGACCAAACTACATAGTATTTTTTACTAATATGTTTTCCTAAAATGAAGTATTTGTGGGATGACTGAAAAGTATGTCCTTTTACAGAATCGAGGGAAAGACTCATGAATGTTTCAGTGTATATTATTTATGAATAAAATACATTTTAAATTCTACCCATTAAATATCAAAATATATGCTTAAGATTTTATCTAAAAACATGCATCTAGCCCCAAAATAAGTAATGATTTAATCTAAACTTCTCTTGTTGTTAGCATTTGTTCTTTTCTGAGAGTTATGCATTAATATATTTATTTTTTCATAGATGGTTTCAAGCCTAATTAAACATTTCAGTAGAGTACCTCTTGATTCCTGATCTTCTTAGGAGTTCTATAATTGTTTGTCTTGTCCTTTAATTACATCTATGACACCATGATATTTTTGTTGGAAGGTAGCAGTATTGCTGGAAGAAGCTTTTGCCCAATAATAATCCATCTTTTAGCTCTTTTTCGAGAACCCCAAACAACCTTTTTAAATATGTGATATCCAGTTTTAGCTTTCTAACAGTTTCCTCATATCACTCAATATACAGGAAAATAACCACATTGATAGGAGATTTATTAGCAAAACTGCAAGGGAAGGCAGCATGAATAAAACAATAAACTCCAGTGGTGTTAATAAGCTAGTTTGGAGGGGCAGGGGGAAATCTTATTGACAATTAACAGTTTACTACCAAGTGGAGGTAGGTGCTCTGTTAGAACAACAGTTCATTTAGAACCTTTTTCTCAGCAAAAATTTGACCCTTACTCTATGATAGCTGTGCACAATTGCACTCCCATGTCAGTTAATTAAAAACCCCCACCATCTTCTGCCTCAGTACCCCTGCAAATCAAAGCTTTCAAGGCAAGATCAATAAGGGTGCAATATAAGCTGTGCTGACAATGGCTATGAGGACTTCAATTTAAGAATAAGAAGACATTCATCCTTTTTCAAGTGTGTCAGTGTAAGTTCCACTCTATGTGATTGTCCAGAAGTGTTGCATACAAACACTAGAACTGAAGAATATCATTAACAATAGTAAGCTACAGAAGTTAGTAGTATTTTCTGAGTGTCTGTTCTGCTAAGTGTAAATTCACAGAAGCAGACAAATAAGAGAACTATCTGCCTTTGAAAGGTGTCTTTTGAGCACTAACAAAGAGAGGCTCAGTAAACAGGGAGCGCTTACCCCAGCAGCTAGCAGTGATGTCCACCCATGGGAGCTTAGCATAGGGCTCGGAAACAGATATTTTCAATAACGTTGAAAAAGTTAGCAAAGTTCAGGATGCAGAATGCATCAATGTGACAATTACATGAAAAAAAAATTTTTAAGAAATGTATGTCTGGCACTGTTATACTGAAACAAGCACGTCAAGATGATTTGTCAATATTGTGTGCACACACACTGAATGCTATTTTCTCTCAGTAGAGCAGCTATCTTTAAAAATGTGTTTGTCTTCAAGAAATCGGTGCTTTCCTAAGTAGTTGCAGAATTTCCTTTAATCAGAAAGCCTATAAACAAGGAGGACATTTTTAAAGGCCAATGAATGGCTTAGCAAATAACATACAAGTACATATACTGACAAAAATGTCCCATCTAAGGAAGACGAAGAATTTGGAATAAGAATGAGAATAAGACACCCCTCCTATGAATGACAGTAAGCCTTCAGCAGGTTAGTTACTGGGAATCATCGGCAAAAAACCAAACCAAACTAAACAAACAAAAAATCCAGAGAAGAGAAAAGAGTTGTTCAAAATATGAATATGAAGAGAGTATGTGAATAAAACACACAAAAGCTCAGTATGTACTGATATAGTTTTAAACTAGTAGTTATTATTGCTCCAGAGTTTATATAGAACAGGAATAACATTAGCATCACTGGTGGCAACTTCATGCTAACTTGTAAAATCCAATTTGGGGACATCCAGAAACCTATCTCCATCAAGACCATAAAGGAAAAATACTGTCACAATCCACTTTTATATACTTTTTGGGGCATTGAACTGTTAATTACGGAGGACAATGTAAAACAATATGAGCAGAAGCATATTTATGAAAAACTAAGAAGAAGTGTACGAAAAGGATTTTACCTCCCGGTAAGTAAATTGTTAGAACAACGTTACTTTAGAAAGCTAAGAACATAACTTTGGATTTTAAAACTTATTACTTTAGGTTGGTTTCATAAGGAAAGGGGTGATTTCCTTTTGACAGAACAATTAATCACAATTTCATATCCAAACTGTAAGACTTGTCTAATAGAAAATATTTTTGGTTAACAGAACATGTAACAATATCATGGCATGTTGCAAAAAAGAGTAGAAGTTGTACTGTGTCTAGGAGCAAGTCTTCAGTTGATTTGTTGTACTACAGATACTGAGCTGTGAAAGTTTTAAGACCTGGTACACTTTAATAAATATTTTTAGGTCTTCAAGTACAAAAGCATTAAAGTTTGTAAAAGATTTAATCACTCCTTAAATTTGTCTAATAACAATTTTTTTTTCAAAAATACAGCTTGAAAGCATATAGGTTTTAGGATCAAATAAAGACAGACTCACAGAAAAATACCTCTAAACTACAGAATTTTTTTAATTGATCTTATTGAGTATAAAATTAAATAATACATATTCATATTGTAGATGTATATTTCAATCACAATTAATATACTTCATATACTTAATATATATTGAATTGGGTTTATCTTTTGAAAATATTTATATTCTAAAGAATACATATACAACACACATACACGTTTTATTTCATGCAATCATTTACAGCATGAAATAAAATTAATCACAGATATAAAATTGTTCCACAAAATGCACAAGTGATAATTATTCCCAGCAACAAGAAATAATTCTATTTGGAATCTAAAAGACATTTTAGTGCAATTAAAGATCTGTAATATAAATAATTAAGCCAACCCAACACTTTTAAATGAACAATTAGCTTCTGCTCCTTGTTCAGGAATTCCAGTTTTTCAGCTCACTGCAGATGTTATTTATATTTGTGTGTGTGTTTGTGTGTGTCTTCATTAGCTTTTCTCTAATTGTTTTTGGGATTTTTGGGTTTACATTTTGAATATCAAGTTATTGTGAGTTCATAAATTAATTTCAGATATCCATATTCATATACCCTTATATCTGTGCTTCTGTATTAGACTTCATTAACAACCACATTTCCTTTATTTGAAGATATTTGCATCCACGAAATTATGCCCTATATCTCCTATTTACTTAGAGTTTGTTACATACAGTTAGTTTCAAGCTTTCTGATGTGCCTTTTTTGTCTTAAGATTTATTTAATTTTTTTTAGGATATGAAAATTTATAGAAATCTTGGAAAATAAAAGAATCTATGTCAAGTGTTTGTGCTCTAAAAACTCTAGCTGCAAGTTTGAATAGGTTTTCGGTCCTCTCTTTCTGGGCAGCAATTAGTTTGGGACATTATTTATCAGATAAAACATGCAACAGATCAACATAAAGAGATATGCCAAGGTTTGTTTCCTCGGTACATTTTCTAGTTTCATTGGCAGGACAACTAGTTTGAACAGTTGTATAAACAACAGTAAAGCAGAAGTTGCAAACCCTATCACATTCTAAAATATTTCTCTGTTTTTGAAGACGTTACAGAAGGTGCCAAAGCAATGTGAAAGCAGCATCCACCATTTTCAAGTAAGGATACTGCAGCCACTAAATTGTTATTACCTTCATTTTAGTGCATAGCACTGGTTTCAGCTTTTGTTTCAAACATCATTATGCTGCAAGTATATGTTCTTGAAGTTGAGAGACATTGGAAAATGCTTCCAAATTGTCATGTAAATTCCTGGCTTAGAAGACATACCAATTGAGATAAAGAACATCCAAAACAGAGGTAGATGTCTTAGCTCTGAATTTCAGAATCCTTTCTATGCTAAATACAGTTTTTACATCAACCTCATTATGAGGAACAAAATCACTGAATCATAGAGCTATAGAACAATTTGTGTTGGAAGGGACCCTAAAAGTCATCGAGTTCCAACCCCACTGCCATTGACAGGGACACCTTCCACTAGACCAGTTTCTCAAGGCCCCGTTCAAACTTGCCTTGAACACTTCCAGGGATGGGGCATCACAATTTCTCTGGGCAACCTGTTCCAGTGTTCCCTACCCTCACAGTAGGGATTTTCTTTCTAATATCTAATCTGATCACACCCTCTTTAATTTTAAAGCCTTTGTCCTATCAGTAAATGCCCTTGTAAAACGTACCTCTCCAGCTCTCTCCTAGATGAATGTATGCCATACACGAAGACCAAAATAAATGAGAGCAGTCATGTTTTTGTCAAATTCTGAAAAACTGTTTGACTACAGAAATTTTGGTGTCTTTCTTATCTTAAACCAAATCTTTATGATTTAAGAGTGTTTATCATTATTCCCTGACAAAAGAAAAAAATTAGTAAAAACATTAAAATTGTTTTTAATGTCCAAATGAAGTATATAGTACCTGTTCTATATGAATCTCCTGCTCATGCTCCAGTTGCTATTTAACTTGCTCAGCTTAATTTGATCTTCCTGTTCATTGCATTTAACCTGCTGCTCATGTATTTCTATCACATATTTCTATCATGTAGATGTTTCCCCCTCTGGTCCAGTTTACTGACCTCATCTAATAAAAATGAAGATATTTATCTAGTGAGGTCCACAGGAGTAATGGGTCCATGCTTTCAATATTTTTCTTTACTGTTTAATAGCTATTCACTGTGACTCTTAATTAATTTTTAAGGTAAAATAAATACCTGCACCTAGAATGTTTCTATTTAAATAACATTTATGTTTTTCATTCCTTTTATTATGCAGGAAATATTCTTACAAAAAGAAACCTTGGTATTAAGAATCTCTGCGTGGCTTCCATTTGCTTAAAATGCAAAAACTTATTGCTAGAACACACTGAGTTGTTTTAGAAATTACAGAGAAATTAAATTTACCTTTGGTGAGAAATGAGCCTACAAGTCTAGGTAGATTTTTCAAAAATATTCTGATGAAATGTACACATTTTAATTAAAAGAAATGAGAGAAAAATAATAAATGAAAAGAGAATCTAAATTATTTTCTACTAAATAGCAAATTAATTAATATACTCCAGTGATCAAATTCAAGAGACCATCTGAGTGTCAATCTGCTTTACATCAAGCTTGATGGCCAGATTCTAACTCATATAAGCTACAGACAGGATTTCACACAGATTATTAAAGTACACCATGGTCAGCCAGGAAAGATGGGAAAAGGAAAAGCAACTATCCTAAAGCATAGGGCAACTCAAACTTCCTTTTGCTTACGTTTTACTGTCAGATTCAAATTTCAAGTCTAATAGTATCAAATTGTTGTACTGAAAACCTAGGAAACATGTCACCATAAGAAGGGAAATACAGCGGTGCTTAAGAAGTTAGCAAGAAGTCTGGTTAAAATTTGAAAATGTTTAAAATAAATTAAGAAAATTAGGTTACAGATTCCAAGACAAAATACCTTCTCTTCTTGTATTTCATAGAATATATTTGACTTCACTCTTCCACTTCTTGGAAGATAGTGCTAGCTATTAAACACAGCCTTCCTCTTCAGAATTTACTGGTAGTGAAATACAAATACTGTCTTTTTTGAAATGGGATTATTGTTTTGCTGTATATTCACACCTAGATCAACCATTGCAAGACAATCCATACCAAGAGATACATGACAGGTTTCCTTACCTTATGAGAAAATTACAGTCTCCATCACAAACCAGATAAGACTTCTAACTTCAGATGCTTTTAGCAAACAAACTGGACTGAGACAGCCTTTTTGCACTATTGTAGTATTTCTGTAGGAACACTATACTAACTCAGAAGAAAATGAGAGGGAAAGGATTGATTTCCTTTTTGTCAGATGACCAAATTCTGAGCAAGGTCTGGGAAGCAGATCACTACACTTTACTGGAAAAAAAACACCAGTTGGGTGCTTTTTGCTTACCCTTTTACTTACTGGACAGGAATTTTCCTCTGACAAAGGGATAAAAATAAATGTTAATTAGTCGGCCCAGTATATCAGTAAGAAAACTGTTTCCTCTCTCTACTGCCTTAAAGAACATCAGCTGGCAGCAAATAATTAAATTTAAAAAAAATTACAGTGGTTGGAAAGAAGATTTTTGTACTCAGCTGGCATAATTGTGTTCTGTAAAAAAGGACATGATTGAAGCATGTCATCAACATTCATAACAGCCTTGGCGTACCCTACTGGGGAATGAAACCACTGCCAGTATCTGACATACTGGTGTACATATAAAGAAAATAAGAAAATAAATACATTGCAAAGAAATGAGATGTCCATCCAAGTTATGACAGTGCTGAGTGCAAAGTCAGAATATAATGTTTGAGAAGAGCAAATTATTTCCTTACAAAGGTAAATCCTCCTTTTTTACCTTTCCATAGTTCCTCAAAGAATAAATCAGTATCACTGTGTCTTGCCATTGTGTGCTTTTATACTGAGAACAGAAAAACAAACACAACTATAGAAAACCAGATGTTTATATAGTTTTGCTTTTAAAAAAGTACACAAGGTTTTGAAAAAAGATAATAATGAATTAATACAAACATCTAGAATAAGTAATGTTTATGAAAAGCATAGTAAAAATAACAAAATTAGCACCAATTTAAGTAGTAGAACATTGATTATGAGGTTTCTAAATTATATGACTTACAAACTCTTTTGAAAGAGCTTGTGCTCCCTCTTGGAAATTCTCGCTATATATACCATGTTCATAAAAGGTGTAAAACCCCGCAGGACCTTACTACAGACTAAAAAAAAATTTAGTTTTTCCCAGGTTTCTCCATGAAGTAGCAGAGATTATAATTGTCAAATCGAGGATTTCATCATAGAAACTCAACTTGGTGTTGCCTGCACCTCATTCCCTTGTCCGTATCATTGCTAAAGATATGAGACACAGCTGGCCCCAACATTGAGCCCTGAGAAACACCACTCGTGACTGCTGCCAACTGGATGTAATTCCATTCACTACCACTCTCTGGGCCTGGCTTTCCAGCCAGTATTTTTACCCAGTGAACAGTGCACCCATGCTCATCATGAGCAGCTATGAGCCATGAGCAGCCAGTTTCTCCAGGAGAATGCTGTGGGGAACGGTGTCAGAAGCTTTAATAAGACTCAGGTAGACAACATACACAGTGCTTCCCTCATCCACTGAGTGGGTGACCACCTTGTCATAGAAGGAGATCAGTTGGTCAAGCAGGACCTGCTCATGCTGACTGAGCCTGATGACCTGGTTGTCCTGTACCTGCTATGTGATGGCACTCAAAACGATCTGCTCCATAACTCTTCCTGGCACCAAGGTCAAAAGGAGAGGCATGTAGTTCTCCAGATCTTTCTTCCGTCCTTTCTTGTAGAGGGGCATCACATTTGCTAACCTCCAGTCCACTGGGACCTCCCCAGATGACCAGGACTGCTGATAAATTATTGAAAGTGGCTTGGTAAGCACTTCTGCAAGCTCCCTCAGTACACTTGGGTGGATCTCAAGGGAAAGTAGTTTTCCATTATTCACTGACAAATGATAGGACATATTGATTGACATTTCTATAAGTACTTCTGAAATTTAAAAAAATTACTGCAGTAACTCCTCACAGATATAAATAATAAATACATTTCCAAACCTAGTTATTTTGTGAGATTACTGTAATGAACTCTTTGCTTTCCTTTTTGTGTTCATTCATCTGCTATAAAATCTAAATGTTCACATTCTTAGTTCAACAACACCAAAGTTCAGCTGTCAAAAGACATTGCATTGTTGCATTTTAAAGATTTTGTTGGTTACTTCTACCCAGCAAGGGATTTCTGCAGGAAGTTTTAGTACTATGTCACTGTACTTTCACAACAATTCACATTTTTTATGATTTAATACCTCCTGGAAAAAAAGCCAACAAAGCAACAACAGAAATGAATGCAACCCAAAAAAAACCCTGCAGATTTCAATTTCTTGAGGGTTTAAATTTAAAAGATTATTTATATGGGACTTTTAAAGAAAAAACTTGAAATAGGTTTTAGCTAATTTAATACAAATTGTTCCTGCCTCTGTGGGAAGGAAGCCAGCAGTTTTCACCTTGCAACCTAAAAGTTCTTGTGTCTACACAATATTTGAGATGCATGACAAATTTGATTTTCACTATTCAGCCTGACAGAAGTCTGACTTCAAACATTACTTTATAAAAACAGGACAGAAATTTTATACCTTTTTGACTCTCAACTAATATAATGTAAATAGCAGATTTTTACATGCTAAGAAATCAGAAATCACAAGGTTATTTCCTTCTAAGTCCTTACAATTAATTATTTTTGAGGAGACACTCATCTGGGAGTTTACCTAATTATAATCCTTTAAAATTCTCCCTGTCAAACTTATTAAAAAGTAGAGCTCGTTTTCAATAGTGGAATGTTTTCTCAGCAATGTCTAAGAGAAACCATCCTAAAGAGTAAAAAAATTCAAAAAAATGGCTTAGTGATAAAAATAATATTCCTGTTGAATGTTTGTATCAACCTCAATCAGTAAAAATACTTTTTTTAATGTAAAAATAGGAATGCCATTGCAACCAAATATGCACAATAAGAAATTAAATGATTTGTTGATTTTTGCTTTCAAACTTGCCTTAAAATTGCTCTTCAATAACAAAGTAGATGGAGATGAAGTTGCCAATGCTCAGTTGCTCAACTGATAGGTGGTAACTCAGTAACTTATAATTGTATGCTTATATCCCAAAACACATTTTGTTGCATTTGCATTATCTAGTATGACTTAATTTAATTTAAATTAATTTTAAAATAGTCTACTTACATATTCTCATTCTAGTTCCAGTTTGTATATACACTGGCTGAACACTCTGTGTGTGTTTAGTATACATCACTGGAAAAAAACTGGGAAAATTGTTGTATTATTTCAATCAAATCAAAGGGGTTCATTGATTTATTAAAGAAACAATGTAAAACAATGTAAAATAATGACCTATAAGTTAGGATATGCCTCAGCAACACAACAGATATACCACAAGACTACAAAATGTAGTAAAAACACATGTACAAATCTCTAAAAACCCTTTCATGACATGCAAGTTGGGTGCCTCCATGCTGGCCATGAGCAAGCTGGGGGCAGTGCCACAGGGACATCATGCTGCCAGGTCGAGTCAGAGGTCCTAGTGCCACTGGATAACATCTGGCAGGGTCATGCCAGCATGTTGCCAGCGGGGTTGCGCTGCTTACTGTGCTTGCCCAGGGGGTGCCCACTACAAGGCTCAGAGTTTCTCTTCTCCTGTACTATTTCTTTTCAAGCTGACTCCTCTGTTTCAAAAATGTCTAAAGTTGCTTGGTTAGCATTTGATCCAGCTGATGGTCACCTTCCTCTTCAGAACTATCAGTCTGGCGTGAATAGTTTGGCTGTCCCACTGTCCCACTCACCCGCTTTGTTACTCTTACTTTCCAGTCTCTGTCAGCTGATGTTATACCCACGTTTTGCCAAGGTTGGGCCCTGCAGGCAACCCCAGTAACATGCTGTGCCCCCCCAGGTGACAATTTGCTTGAACAGCCCACCTGAAACAGATCAGTTTTCAGATAGAGTTGGCAGAATTTGCCATGATTGCTATTTGCACATTGAGCCTGTAATAGTAACAGACAGTAGAACTGAAAATTAAGGATTGAAAAGAAAATGCTTCTGGCACTTGGACAAAAATAAGAATGGAAACTGTTGGAATTGTACACAAAGAAATAAGGAGATGAAGCGGAATGATTAGAAATGAATGTTAAAATATCTACCAATAACACATAATTAGTGTTTTTAAGAAATACGGCTACTGCCTAATATTATTGTAATTGAGGGTATTTCGACCATCATCTTAAGAGAGAAAGGCCATTTAATTTTTGAGCTGGAAACTGACAGTTGCATAGGAATCTGTGATTGTTAAGCACTTACTTTCAATATGGTCAAAGAAAAAAGCATCATAAAGAGCAAGAAATATAATTAGTACTTCAAAGAAATGTACCTCTAAAACCTAATGGATAATTACAACTTTGAAAAATGGAAGGAAAAGCTGGGGTCGAAAAGCATGGAACTGAGCATACAACCAGAGATTACTTAGAAGTCCCCAATAAAAAAAAAACATCAGTAAGAATCTGGACGTACTCCCTTGTCTGTAATTGTAAGGTCTCTTACTATATTTCTGTTAAGAAATATAATAGGTAGATCGTCCTTCAGGTTAGCCAGAAGTGCCACTCCCAACACCAGATGCCTCAGGCAAAGATTGATGGGTTGAGCTGGAGAACAGATAAAACATTTATACCTTATATATTCCCTGGTGACTAGCTTGCTTGGTTCCCATAGCTAGAAAATTCAGCAAGCAAAGCTCATCTGACTCAAGAGCAGGACTAGTGCATAGATTTCTATCTGAAGAAATGAGTGAAAGCTGACTGCAGGTAAGATGATTACGAGACATTTCTTGTGAGAGAGGAGTAGAATGATTCTCCCTTCTCAAGTGAAAAAGAAAATGAAGACCTAGACCCCTCTCAGGGAGATCAGAGAATGAGTGGCTCAGAAAGCACTGTAGGAGGTTACTCCTGCACTGTAGGAGTCTTAGCTATGTTTTTTAACAAGAATAAATATTTTTGGACATTATGTAAATTTATGCAATGCTGCCTAGGATGATGAGTAGACAGTCTGTAGGAGAACGAAGTGGTGAGAAAGATCAATGTAGTCCATAATAGATGCTGAGCCACAGGCAGGTCAGAAGTTGTAGGAAAGAAACTACAAACACAGGCAGCAACACAGAACATAGCCTTGACTCCAAGTCAACATTTATTAGCCTGTAGCCTTTCACCAGGACAGTCTCTGGGAAACAGAAAATATGAAATACATTACAGCTTGGAAGACTACAGGTTTTCTAAGGTTTTCAAAGCTTCTGTGAAAGAAATTAGGAGACAGATGTAAGCAATTTAAGTTTTAACAGTACAAGGTGAAGAGAATGCACAAAAAAATATAGGAATGACAGGCCACTAGGAGGCTTGCCAGTGTGTGAGCTAGGAACTATTATGGAAGCATAGAATCATTTAGGTTAGAAAAGAACCTTAAGATCATTGAGTCCAATCATTAACCTAACACTACCAAGTCTACCAGACTTTTTATCTTGACAAATCCCATAAATTTTCACACAAACACAAAATGCGCCAGGGAAATCTATGATACACTTTTTGTACTACCTCAGTAAACAATACTAACGACCCATAATCTGGTTAGATACTTTATAGGACTCTGGCAATGGTGAATCTCACATTTATGTAGCTCTACGAAAGGAAGCAAGTACCTTTGGATGCAGGGCATCAAGCCTCCTAATGCTTTGCTCAAGCAGGTCTGAAATAAAACAGAAGTTTATGGTATCTCCCTACATGTTATATTTATGTAGCACGTTCATATTAGTTGTTTTTTCTATCCTACGCATGACAGAAATCAAACTGGAGCCTACTATTTAATCAAATCTTTCTTATCTTTTTGTTCAGTCGAATCCACCCAGAATCATCTAAGAGCAAAGCTAAATGACAAACAATGCTAAGTAGCTAATATCAACAAATTTTGTCCCTCTACAGTGTTAAAAAAACCCACTTTAGTACTATTGTTAATGACTTCAAATTAGGGTAATGATCAAATATGGTATGGAGTATTGTATTCTTCATCCTTAAAAAGAAGCTTGGATGTTGATAAATATTTAGCATACTACAAAACTTCTTTAAAAAAAGGAAAAATGCTGATGTTCAGCTGATATATTGCAGCTATGAGAAACTGAAACTCTCTTTTGGTAGTGCGTTCTGAATTTAGATAACATCAGAAGATGGAAGTCATTGCTTCTCATAGATACCACTCTCTCACTCAAGACGACATTACTCCCATCTCTTCCAGCTTTTGCAATCACACTTAAGACACTGACAAGTACATAAAAAAAAGCTCTTCAGGGTCAGACCATCAAGTCCAGTTTTCTGCCTCCAACAGCGATAATAGGAGAAGCTATATAGGGAGAATGCACAAGGCTGGACACTTTCTATAGCCCATCTCCTTCACCAGCATCCACAATTATTGTGTTAGAGGTGTAAGAGGTAGATCTCTGCTCAGTGCTTTTAGTGTCTATTTATGGACCTATTGTCCATCTTTTAGTCTTAATCCCTTTTTTGAATTGACTGATATTCTCTATTTCTACACAGTCTCGTGGCAGCAAATCCCATACATTCACTATCAACTTCCTTTTAACTGTTTTAAACTGGCCACATGCTCTTTTCATTGAGCAGTTTCAACTTGTACTGCAGGATTTAATGCATAACAGTTCTGCATTCAGTTTGTTCACTGTTTCTACAGTTGCGTAAACCTCAGTTATAAACCATCATCCCTCACTTTCCTCCTCTCCAAACTGAAGAGCCAAGCCTTTTTAGTCTCTCTTCATAAAGTACATGCTCCATCCCCTTAATCATTTTAGTTGCCCTTACATGTACCTTCTCTAATTCCACAATGTTTTCTTGAAACTGAGACCAGAACTGTACATACTACTGCCTGACCTACAGCAACGAAAGGTTTTCTTTTATAAAGATTGTTTCAGCAAAGAAAACAAAATGAGGAAATTGTTAAAAATAAAAGTATTTTTCAGTACTTCCTTTTTAAAATACTTTACTGTCATTTTTCTCTCCATCTTTAGAAATAATTCAAAAATGCTTTACTCAATGGTGATCATTTTCATAGGAATTTCTGTGAGGCAGACCAAAGCCTCTTTGTACTCAAAATCCCAGACCTTGTTTAATTGCTTATTATAAGAGATGGGATCAGGGTAACATCTTTGACTTGCACCATCTATTTACTGTACTGAAATTAACACGTCCCACTTCAGAATGCCTGATGCGAAGTTTATAAGAAAAAAAAAAGTTGATTTCTCTTTCCTCAAACACCGCTCCTGAAATATGAAGATAAAGATTTAATACTCTTCTTTGCTAATGAACTTTCATTAAGATATCCCAATAAAAATGCTGTCAGTTAATTTAGACAAAATGGAATATCCTGTTGGAGCCATTTCCATACTTCACATTATGTAATGTACCACTGAGACAAAGAGGAGAGACAGCAGTTCAGATTCATTAAATCAAACTTGAGTTTCATAACCCTGAGGACTATTCAACCACTGGGTAAAAGAAGAAACTATACCTCCAGCAACTTATATATTAAATATTGAAGAATGGAAAATACTTGGTGAATTCAAACTAACTCCATTGTTAGCTGTAAGTCATATTTTTTGGCAAGTGAATTATTTCTTAATGTCTCAGTTCTAGAAGGTTAAACTGCTGTGAGAAATGTGGTGAAATCTCTATCTTTTGATATCTTCCAAGCCAAACTAAAAAGTTTACAATGAACTAAGGTTTAGAAATGTTCCAGCTATCTGCAGAGGGAAAGGAATGCCAGACCAATTGATTTCTTGGCTGCTTAGAGGGAGAAAGAGACAGACTGAAGCAAAAGCAATGGGGAAAAAAAAAGGCTGGGATGGAGAGAACCGAAAGATCTTTAGCATACTGCCTTGTAAAACCTGAACTACAGCCCTGGATTCCTACAATGCTCCACATCCTTTCTGATTTAGGGGTTAAGAAGCCATATACTCCTACACTATAGGGCCAAGAACCACTATACTAGTCAATCCATATAATGCATCAAAATTCACTATTTATATTATTCCGAAGCTTCATTTGTTGAAAAACCTTATTAATCCTAAAGATTCCAGTCCTGCTAGAGACGTTCAGAGAAGTCAGTAAGGTTCTAGCTTTCTTTGCTCACATGTTTGCTGCTTTAATACTTGAGAATTGTAATTTTTTAAAAAAAAAGCTATGATAAAAGAATATCAATTTCAACAATCTGAGGATAAGAAATGCAGCAGCTAGGTTTGGCTGTGCAGTGTTCATCTGCCTCCATCTGTATTTTCACAGTCCTTGAGTACATGGCTGACGTTCTCACAGGACGTTTTCATGCTTATTCCATGAGCAGTATGGAACCTTCACACTGACTTGGTCCATTTGAATGTGTTCTTCCTTTTAGTATCTTATATGAAATTAAATTACAAACTATAAAAGAATTCTGATCTGCATGTATTTAAACTCCATTTGAGAAAAAAATCTCATGTTTCTAGGTCTTTTAAAGATTTTAAAACTAATTATAAATTTTTAGAAGATTGTATTCATATATTCTTGGGGCAAAATTAAAACTGTTAGTAGCTATTACTAAAACACCGAATTCAGAGATAGATACAGCTCCAGTCTACAAGGAAAGCTACACAGTCCGGGATACAAATGTACCATGTGTGCTGCAACATGCGGTCCTACTAATTAAAACTCTTTTATTTTTCACCCCAGTAAATTTTATGAGTAGAAGAGCATGAGATCCAGTTTTGATTAATCTCTTAGGCGATCACACTGTAACAGAAAACTACTGTTCTAGCAATAACACATAGAAAGGTAAGCTGTGTAAAATAAAATGTAGAATTTTGAAGTGTTTAAAATAATCAATTCAAAATAAATGTTTCTATAAAACTATTATCATCAACTAGAATGTTTAAAAATTATACCTTTTCCTTGTAATTTTCAATTTACCTGCAGCAAGATTTGAGAAAAGTAATATTTTTGAGTAAAAAACAGTGAACTTTTATATTAAAGTTTATAATAAACTTTATTTTAACATTTTAACATTAGAATATTCTGTCACTTCCACTGTTATCTGCCTGGCCACTGTCCCACAGTGATTCAATATACTGGTGAAGTTGAATGAATACAAATAGAAACATCTGCTAGAAAACATGATGAAGATTGATCACAGAAAGAAAGACTAAAGAAACCTAAGAAAGTGAAGAAACACTGAATAAGAATCAGTGAAAGAAATACTAAACAGGAAGGATTTATTTTCTTCCTTCTAATGGGCAAAGTACAGTATAAAACATATTATGAATTAGTTTTTCAGTGATTAATGCTAGCGGCCAGTAATATGAAAATTGAGTCTCCCATTAAACCCTTTCAGATCTAGTATTTTCGTGAGTTGATAATAATATTGCTTATTGAACATTTGATTCTGCAAGGTGCTAAGCACTACGATCATCAGAGCACTTGCATTCATTGGTAATTTTAAGCATGCAAGTAGCCCACATGAAAGCATCCTCATGGTTTTCATAAGCATATGATGAATCACATTATTAAATCCAGACAAGGACTTCAGAACCTTCTACAATCAAGTTAAGGGTTTTACATGAAGTGAAAAGACAATGAAGACACCCTGAAGAGTTTGTAACCATCAGTTTAAGGAATGTTAATGTTTTTATTGTAAAATTCCCTGTGAATGTCTGTGAATGCATTTTGTTCAATATATCATCATCTTCTGTTACTAATTCTTTGGTTACTTTAGTGCTGTTATATATCTGACTTGCTCTATTTTTTATAGACCATAAAGAAAGGCAGTTGGGTCTTTTGGGAGTGGGGGGAAAAAAGGGGGAGCAGAGGAGGAGAGGGGATGATGGTGATAAAATGTAATTCCTCCGAACACCTGCTGAGTTTAATTGCACTACAGCTGCTGCTGATTGTAAGTGGGAAAGGGAGGTATAAGAGAGGGGGGGTAGGGGGTGGGTACTGACTCATTGGCTGTCGTTACATCCAGTTTTATTGTCTTTTTTTTACCCTTTCAGCATTATTCTTACAAGTTAAAAGAGACTCTGAGTCTGAGGGATTAAGGACCCAAACCAAAGAGGAATCTTATGATCTGTGAGCAGAATAAGATGTGGTGTTTCCTGGATGAAGACATCTGAAGAGAGCATATCTGAACCTCAAGAGCAAGACTGATGATCCCAACAGACAAATTGCCACAGTATGCAGCATTCACTAGAATGAAAGGTTTATAGGTGAGATATTTAAAGAGGTCACCACGCCCAGAGCATGTGGGTCTGCAATGAAATAGAAGACAGTGCTTGAGATGAAGGAGCTGTGGTCATTCAAAAGGGATAGCAAACCACGCAGAGAAATTTTCAAGCAGGTTCTCATTCTGCAAGAACTTAAAGATAACAATGTATGGTGGGTTTATAGCATCAAGGCACTGTGGAACCAACCCTTGCTCACAAAATTGACAGAGATGGGTACGAAAAAATGGACTGCTGTAATCTGATATAATTGCTGGGGACAAGCTGCTTTAATATAGAGTATGATGCAAATAGTTGTGATTCAAAGACTTTATTTTAGAATATGTCAAAAGAGGTGACAGAACATTGCAACTGGGTAATTCCCTTGGAAAACAAACCAAACTCCAATATTACCCACATCCCCAAATTTTGGGTTACTTTGTAAGCGGCTGTAAAGGTAAAAAATGTTGATAATGATGTTAAATAACCCCTGTAAAACTTTAAGGGGTTATCATTCTGTGATAGCAGATGTGGGAGGGAGAATATGCTATAAATTTGAAATATGAAAATACAGGATTTTCAATTTTCAGAATTAGAGTAGGTAAACATTAGTTAAACATATTAGTTCAAATTTATAAATGAGTTTACCTCATATGTATTTTTGAGTACCTAAATAACAAACTGTTTATGTTTAAAATAAATAATTTTCAGGAAATGTTTACCAAATACGAATTTTGTAGATGATTTAACTGTGTATTAAATGGAATAAGGGTTTAATTATAAGTGCCTATGAAATAAGGCCAGTGAGAAAATTCAAGCTGAAAGGATACAAAGTCTTGTGGTACATCACAATAAGAAAGCACATGGACATATAATAGTACAAACTATTGACAGAATAAAAAGGGAAACAGGAAAACGATAGGGTAATGATTGCCTGGATCAAAAATCTACAAACAGTACCTCCAGTCCTGGATGAAGAGTGACCTAAAGCTGCCTTTTTCACCACTGGAAAAATTTACACAGAGAAGAGGGAGACCTTTGCTTCCTGTTAAGCAGCAAGAAAAGTCCAAGAGGAAAAAACTACCTAGGTGCTCCATTTTGGTCTCTAAAATTCATTCTACCTGTTACTTCAACATCTAGCTGATCTTGACAACAGTGTCAGTGTCTCTTCATATGGTGTCACGTATCCAGCTTTATTTTTAGCAGGCTAAGATCTCATAGATTGCAAATGCTTCAGTAATGTCAATTTCCTTTCTGATGTGACTCACAAAAGTTTTCAGAAATGAGTTAATTTACCAAAATATCTCACAAATTACTTTAAATACAATGTGATCTGAACTCTAGTTTCACAGAGAGCCACAAAACATTGTTAATTGAAGTCTAACACACTTTATTGCTGGGCCCATAGTTGCATTCATTGTTTTCATATTCATGTTATGATTACAAGGCAGACAGGATACACACAAAATGCAAAACTTTCTTATTGACTAATGGAACACAAGACCTATGGGGAGAGACT
>VZRE01018267.1:0-20568 GCA_013396775.1 Cephalopterus ornatus
CATGTGTGGTCCTTGCCTCCTTGCATCACGGGGTCAGGGGTCCCCTATTGCCACTGCTTGCTAGCTAGCCAAGGCATTCCCTAGTCGCTCTACCCAGAGTAGACCATCCCTCTACTCCCGCGGGCTGCGACATGTTACAGTATATCAAGATGATGCTGTTTCACTGAAGATGGTCTATATTACCCATGTTTGGCAGAAGAACTAAGCATTAACTTCCTTGAACATACAAACATATACATGTTTGAGCATGAAGGGCCTAAAATAAAACTCAGAACTATACTTTTGATTAAAGGACCAATGCTGAGCAGTCTGCTAATAAGAACTGGATCAAAAGGGATAGAGATCATGTTTTCCGCATTGTAAGATAAGGAACTAATCTCAGCATTCTTTACCAATATAAGATATATACAGTGTCCAAGCTGTACTATATGCACTTCTTCCTTGGAAAAGTAAATTGATAAGAATGACAATCATGGGAAACTTAATGGATTGAATATCTAAACAATTCCAATATATGTAAAGTTCTAAAACAGAAATCTTAAAAAAAAAATAAAGGTATGTTCTAGCAGAAAAATAATGCTCAATAGGCAAAACATTAGGTTTAATTAGATTATTTAAAACCATTTTATACGTAAAAATAATTAAGAGATGTCCTGAAAGATGCATTACTAAAGTATTTCTTAAAACATGTCAAAAGCACATTTTACCTGCTATGCACATCTGTAAAAACAGAGCATTTGCCTTGGTGATTTGGTAGCTATCAGGGAAAATTATTGTACCGTGGGGAATTTGTATGAAATATTCATTCAATTAAGTTTTCAAAACCCTCTGAGCCATTCAGCCACTCAGTCAAAATGGGCATATTATAGCAGCAGTGACATTGTTTTTACAACAATGCACATGAACTGGTTTCTTAAGCAGACGTATTTTTTGACTCAAAGATTGATCTAATAACAGTATGATGATAAAGGCTTGTTTCTCATTCAGGAATTCCAGAAATCTTTTAGCTGGCTTTGCTGTGCTATAAATGCAATTAATTGTGCTCTCAGTAAAGTTGTTAAGATGCTACACAGCCAGAGGTACTGCTCTGAATTAGGGTGCTGTGAATTGCTGGGTGCTTAAACATGTGCACAGCCTTCCAATTTGACCATTGCTCTCTCTGATTAGTGTACTTTTTTTTAATTTTTTTTTTTATTTTTGACTAAGCTTAGTACTATTGAGGTGCTCTGTACTGAGGATTATATCTGCTTGCTTTCATTTTCTGGAATCAAATGAGAAATAGGGATGTAGCTTTTTTTCTGGAGCAGGTTTTCAAGGCTGTATTAAGAACTTTACCCCAAACTGATATAATACAGCTCTAAGATTCAAAAATTACCACTCTGAGTCTGACTAAAAGTCCACTTAGTCTGATTTTTCTTTATACAAAAATGACCATTTACAAATACTTCAGACAAGAAAAGAAGAAATAGAGGACATACGGATAACTTTTCCTTAAAATCTCGTTTGACCCCTTAATAATTTTATTTAAAGTGCATTTTATTTTAGAAGTTTACTGTGTAGCCTTTTGCTTTTAGTTGCTTCTCAAAGAATTTTTGACATGCTTCAGTATTTTCTTTCCCCTAGTTTGCACAAAAATTTTTATTTTTCTTGTTTGAATGAGAAAGGGGGGTTTAGGTTGTCTTGTTTCTGGTTTTTTTTAACCAATATTTGCATGTTTTACTCTATCTTTTTTAAATGTGCTGGATTTTTTTGTTGAACCTTTGCAAACCTTTCTGTAATCTTTACATTTTTGTCCTTGTCCTCTAACTTAAAATGGGCCCTCCATCTTGGAAGGTTTAAACATTCTTTCTGTTGACATTTACACCGTGATTACTCTATTGTAAAGTGGCTATTCTGGAAGAAGGAAATACGAACTACTTAGAACTAAATATTTTTTTTTTCTTTTGGGCATCTCCACTTGCTTCAAGAATGAAAGAAAGGAAAATGCTAAAAGACAGAGAAACTAATATTAAACATTAAGACAAATACCTTAGTGTTAAATCATACATATATCTCCATTTGAAAAATTAACAACGAATTTATAGACCATAAGTATTTATAGTTCACAACAGCGCAGCAAGAAGTCTTGTGGTTGACTGAATACATAAATCTGGCTAGTGATCCTTCTGACCATGAAGAAAAAGAACTAGGGTTTAATTTCTGTGTTCCCGTGTGGTTCCAGGACCGTGGGTGTACACTGCACTCACCATGCATCAGGGGGTACCTGCTGAGAGCCTGACACAGGGGCTGTGTCTGGGGCTGTCTTGGAGGCTTCTCTGTGTAACTTCCACTGCGGACCTTCCAGGAGTTAACAGTTTTTGAGAGCACCAGTGCTGACCCTGTCTGTGCACTGCTATTCCAATCTGGGTTAATCATGACAAACCACAAACAACCTGTAAAAATTCAAAATGGTTTAAGCAAAGACTGCAGTCTTCTCTTGCTTGTGCAACAGTATATACTTTCTTCAGCAACTTTCCTTGGGTGCTAAAATTCTTCATTGTTCATTCTGCCATTGCATTGCAACTGCTACATTTTTTGTAATATTTTATGCCTGACTAGTTCAGGTTTTTTTCTGAGCAAAGTGTTCTGCAAAGCTATTCAAGCTGTATACAGTGTTGATTCTGAAGATGTTATTCTTTTGAACGTTAATTGAACTGAATATATGTTAAATAAATAAAACAGAGGATAGTAATGATAAATGTATTGACATAAATTCCTTGTGCATCATCTAAGCACTGATCGGCTGTAAAACTATTAACATCAATGGTACAGAAATCTGATTTACATATAATTCTGTCTTTTTCATGTTTTGAGTAGGTTTTAAGTTAAAAATAATACTTTAAAATGGCTAAAATTAATAAAATATTTGGACATCTGGAATCACTATATTTGTTTTTATGTATCTAAAGTCTGTGTTCTTAGCCCCAGATTCATGCCACATAAGCTTACATACTCAACCATAGTGACTAAATTAAGAACATATTCTCTCTGTTGACTGTCCTTACACAGTCAACAAAAATGGCTTACCACCTTCAGAAGGTTAATTTCCTTAGAAGTTGGAATTTGTAACTATTGATCACTGAGGAAATCGTGACTTCCAGAGGTGACCATACTGTACTGTAGGCAACACAGGAAAATGCTTGTGTTTAGATGGGAGGAATGGAACAATAAAGTCTAAAATAATGAAAATGCTTGTTGCTAAACTCCTTCATTTTAAATGGCTTTGAATAATTTACATACATTTCTCTAAAACAATATATTTCCACACTGATTATTTCAGAGACCAGAAGAGAATCAATCATGGTGTTAATCCTAATGCTGGTGCATTCAAACTCAAAATCCTCATAGGAGGAAACAACCCTTCCATATCTTCGAACTGTAGAAAATAGAAATGAAACAAAAATGAGGATGCAATTTAAAAGGAAATTTAAATGAGAAGTCGAAATAGCCACATACAAGCACTGGAGACCATTTAATATAACAGTAATACTAGCAAACAGAAATCATCAAAGGAAAAAGGATCCAAAAGGGACAAATAAGCAGTAAGAATTATTAAATGTCTCAGTAAAAAAAAGTTAATAGAGGCAAAAAGATATCCTTCAACAAATGGAAGCTGTAATCAGATGAAGAAAACATAGTAGAGCAGGTGTTTTGGAAAAGTAATCATAAAACTAGTATAAATCCTCCACCAAAAAAAAGTTTGTGGAAAAACAATCTAAAGGTTGAAGTTATAAAAATATTTTAAATACTCCTGACTGCAGTAAATGCAGAGAGAAAAGTGGTTCTGAAGAGTAATCCAGAAAAAGCACATTTTCTGAGATGTGCTTTGAGAATGACAGAGAGAGAGAACAGTAGCATCCTTCTCTGGGACTGACATGGCTCAACTACTGTAAGGTAAACATACGCAGGTATTCTTCCCAAGAACACCAAGGTGGTGGAAGGATTGAAAAAAAGGTTTATTTCAGATGCAAGGACCGCTTTTTTATGATGCAGCATATTGGACCTTCAGGGTGAAAAGATGAATTCCTGTCCCCTCAGGGCCCCCTTTCATCCTCTCTGTTTCTCCCTTGCCTTCCCAAGACCTCTGTACATGTGTGTTAGGGCTGCCTCTCTCCTCTCACATACCAGAGAGTGAGGCTGAGAACTTCTCTTGCTATGCATGGGGGAAAGCATTAAAATTGCCTTTGAGAAAGAGTCACCATTTAGGCAGAAAGCCTTCCTAGCAAAAACCGAGTTTCCAACTTTCCGTTACAAATTCTTCGGGAACTGTATCTATTCCTACAACTACATATTAGAAATCCTGTCTATGAAGAATAACAGCAAGGAGTCAATCACCTTCAAGGTGATAGCTGGTGTAGAATATCCCTCTTTCAGAAAAGGAAGAAGGTTTTCTTGTTACTCCTTTATGAGTAAGAAGTCATGATTATTGCACCTGCCTAGAAGATGAGATTTGAACTCAAATACTTCTCTAGAACAGAGACTGCTGCCTTGTAGTCAGGGCATTTGGAGATCAGGGGAAAGTGGCTTTTGACAGTTTTCTTGGTTGCCTCCTGCCTCTCATCTTCTCCAGTTCAGCAACTCCATTTGCCATCCTGGTCCCCAGAGTCACCTACAAGGGACTAAATCTTCCTCCCATTGGGGCAGTGAGAAGGAAAGGAGAAGGGAAGAACTGTGAGGTGGGGGAAGAACTGGAAGATCTTTTCAGAGGTGAAGGATTTCTGGTGAGGCACTATTAGGGCAAGATTGTGAGGATAGATACCATGTATTGTTCCTGAGAGACATACCTACTGCACAGCTTGAGGATCCTGTCTCCTGGCTGTAGCAGCTGGAACAGCCACCAGGTAAGCAAACTAAGTGATCTGGCACTATGATACTTTTCTGCTGTGTATGTCTGTGCACTGTCTGGAATAAGTGCCCAGTGGAGCTCAATTACTGCCTTTTCTTTGCTGCCAACCGAGATTTCACAAGTTCACAAAGGTACAATTATTTTTTTTGTTATATGTATGGTAAATTGTGTGTTTGAGTTCTTGCTAGAATTAGGAGTTTGAAGTTGTTCAATGACTAGTCTACTTTGAGAATATTTGTTCAAATTGGTAAAAGATGCTACAATGAGTCCTATATTAAAGAGCTTAAAGCAAGCTAAAAAGTGGCTGTCCTAACAATGTTTTCAGGGTGCAACTAGCAGATTGTTGTTGCAATACCTTTACAACTATTGGAAAGTAAATCTCCCAATTAATGTAATTAATACCTTTATTAAAAATAGAATTTTTACACCTATCTGAAAGCACTTGAATATCAAACATAGAGATGGGTACAAACACAACTATTTGATTTTTAATTATTTTTTCTGACATTCAACTGTCTATTTTTACCTTTTTTTTCTTTCTCTTTTTTTCCTGCTTCTTTTTTTTTTTTCTCACACTTGAAAGCATGAAAGATTCTTCTTTGATGTTCATGTTTCTATATTTAGGACTGTTAATTTCTCAGAAGTTATTGGAAGTTACAAAAATTAAGCTTTCTCATGGTATCACTACTCTCTCTCTATATATCCATTCATCCATTCAAAGAAATCAAAACTATCCTTTTTGATATAATGTGTCATTGCTTTTTTATTATCTCCTCTCTATTGAGCCTGAAATTTGAAGTATTCTTCTTCTCCTGAAATTGGTCTGAAAAGCGCCACTCAGCTACCACAGAATTTAAAGTTGTTATGTGTGCATGTGCAACCTGATGTAAGACACTGGATTCAGATCTCACTGGATTATTTTATTATTGCGTAGGAACAAGCTCTGTGTATGTGGCAGGGAAGGGCCAGGCCTGCAGCCCCATGCCAGCCAGAGCAGAGCAGATGGAAGCCATATGACGGAGCCCATAAGGGACAGTTGTCAATCAAAAAGGTCCACCTGGGAGCCCACCCACAGCACTGAGTGGTCAGTGTGCTGGATGTCCTACCTGGGAGGGGTGGCCATGGCAGCCAAAGCACATAAATAAAACAGCACAGAGGCTCCATCTTGCCTTTTCTCTCAGGATCTGCTATCTGTGTGTGTTGTTCCAGACTTCAAT
Source organism: Cephalopterus ornatus (assembly GCA_013396775.1). NCBI lineage: Eukaryota > Metazoa > Chordata > Aves > Passeriformes > Cotingidae > Cephalopterus > Cephalopterus ornatus. The sequence goes on from VZRE01018267.1 coordinate 6,103, forward strand.
AGGACCCATCAATGGAAACTATGCAATCCTCTTATTCTAACCTCTTTGTTTACTCCTCCTTTCTTCTCTTAATCTCTTTTCTTTCTTTACTTTTTCTTAAGTCTCTTTTGGGTAACTTAAAACAAACGGGTTGTTGCGTGCTGGGTCCTTTAGTGAAATGCTTCTGCCTTGGTTGTTACTCCTGTGAACCTTTTGCCAAAATTAATATTTTCTCACTAAATTAAAAGAATTCTTTTGGGAAAAAGTGTGTGGCTTTTTCTCTTTATGCGACTTCAAGGTATTAAAGAACTAAAGGCTCTGCAAAAGTTCAGGTCTCTTGGAGTCTTCAATAAAAGTAAAATGCCTGGGCAGCTCATGGTTTGGCCCGGGACTTTACACCTGACTAAAATTTACTTTGGGTAGTGGGTATGTTAGTGATAAAAATGTGAGCTATTTAGAAAAATGGGCTTGCCACATCCATACACTCCAAGTATTAATAGTCTACAGTTTATGGATCATATGTCTACTTTTCTCAGTTAAGATAGTCCTAGGAAAGGCAAGGCCTTATCGGAAGAATCAATGCCTCTTCAGCTCCAGGTATGACTGATGATATAATATCAGACTCTGAGTATTCAAACTACTGCTCATCCAGGCTTGGTGACTGTTATCCACCTACTGTTGGTTTCTTCCAGGATGGCGCTCTGTATGGAAGAGATGTCCTAACTTGTTGAAGTTAATTGCGGTGCCAGAGCTGAATTTAAGCATCCTCAGGGTGAATGGAAAGATATTTTTGGTTCTCCTAGTAAAAGTCACAGCTGCAAGAAAATGTTCAGGACAATGACTAGGACATGGCCTGAGGTTAAGCTAACTGAAAAGGATGTGAAAAACTACTGGACTGATTTGGAGGAGATTATATGACAAGTGGCTGACCATGTGTGATTGGAAGTGAATACTGCATTCTTTTCGAAGAGCAAAATCTTGCAAGACCAACTCAATCTGGGTAACAGCATCAGTGATATCATCCATCTCACATTACTGGGAACAGAAATATCAAAGTTTGGAACTGATGCCACATCAGGAACCAGGAACCAATGATGTTAGGTTAGGAAACTGCAAAAGAGGTAGTGACGTATTGCAATCGTGTGACTGGTGCTCTTTGAAAGGTCTGCTGGACTGCCCTGCCCTTGATCACTTAAGACGAAACCAGGACAAACTGGCCTCTTCTGAGCATACCACATGAGGTGTACCCTTTTCTGTAGTCAAGAAGACAGGGATGGTGGGATCCTGGACTGAAGGACTGAGCATTCTGGTGTAACCATCTTGTAGGCCTGATGGCATCAGCATCTGTCCATCACTTTCTGATAGTAATTAAGTCAGACTTTGGGTTCCCCTGTGTTTCTGTTTCATTTTGTTTGTTTGGTTTGGGTTTGGTTTTGTTTTGCTTTGGGTTTTTTTTCAATTTCTTGTCCTTACTACTAACTCACAGTCTCTTTTTTCCATTTTGTTCACATTAATCCTTCCTTAATTGTATATTATCTGATATATATAGATCATAAGCTTTCTAGTATTTGCCTAATATTTCTTACTCAATCACACCTGATTCATTTACATTCATTTTCTGTAGAAAGGAATGAGATATTGCTATGCTTCTTTTCTATTTGTGAAATGAGTGATATATTAAATATTTTGCTTTTTTAAAGATTTTAAGATCCCTGTGATACTGTGAATCACATATAAATAAAGAGCACTGTATTTTTTTCCAAAGGCAAATAAATAGTTTTTAAAAACATTTATTTTAAAATTTGCAGCTATCAGAAGTTGACAGCAATCCATGTAAATCTATATTGAGACAACTACACGTAATGTTTTTAGAAAATGTTTCTACTTGTTTGTGAAATGCAAAAAAAGGTATAACAAAAGTTAAATCAGAATATATATTCTTGTTCTAATTTTCTAATTATATTAGTACCAGGAACATTAATATATCCAGAACTTTTGACACAATAATTTCACATTTTAAAAGAAATATATTTTAACTGAAATATTTCTGAGGTTCTTTATAGCCAAAAGAATATCAGTATTCAATATTGCATACTCTCAGAGAAAAGTCTGAAGAGATTGATTTCTGGCTGGGTTTTCAGAATGTCTCAATCACTTTAGGTCTTTTCTGTTTTGTAGAGTTATACTGAATTACACTGGCTGAAGATGCAACATAGTGGTTTCTATCAGAAAAGTATTTCATGGTTTAACTATGCTAGTACAGAGCAAGGAGTTGAATTTTTTATGTGTTTCCTGAAGAGGGAAAAATGTGAACTCCATGTAAAATTACACTGAGAGGAAATATAAATCCAGCTGTAGCAAAGGAGAAGATATTGAAGACAAACAGCAGTGGCAGATAGTACATGTAGATGGTATGCATTAAATACTGTGAAGGATTTATCTGTCCAATACTCATTAGATTGCAGTAGGATTTTGGTGTTGCATAACTCTGTAGGTCAAATATAATGTTGCATTGGCAGTAATTGTACAAGTACACTGAAGGAAAATAGATCTCTTAGGGTAAGGTTACAGAAAATTGTTAGACACATTACTATTCCAGACATCCCAGATAAGAGATCTGCAAAGACATGAAATATCATTTAGCTGCTTTGTAAAGACCGAATATATTATATGAGAACGGTAGTTCAGCTCTTGGTCAGACAAAGCCGTCTAAGATGACAAGCAGGATACCTGATAATCTTTTCTAGGGAAGATTAGGACATTGACTCTGATTTTTTCACATAAGAACTTAACTTCTATTTATGAGACTTGAACGAACCTCAGAAGAAAGTGAAAAAATGTAATGAGGTTTGGTATTCATGGTGAGGGTTGTGGACATATAGTGGTATTCCATTATTTTATGTCTTCAGTATTAACATAGCTGTATCTTTGGTCTAGTTTGTAAAAAGACAATATAGGATTATTCATTGCCATTTTTGTACTCATAGTACTCATTTAATAACACTCTTGCACAGGAAATTTTTCTTACTGATGGGGTTACAGCTATGATTAAGATGTCCTGGTTAGATAATGGTTGATAAAATATGACCTCAAAACTGCTGTCAGTACTTAGCAGTTATATTAACTTGATATAAGTATTTACTTCTGACAAGTTGTGTAGAGAAAAAAGACTATTGAGTAGTCAGGTTATGGTAAGATGTCTGCAAAGGATCTGAGGAATGAAATAGCGAAAAAAAACCCCTCCCTGTCCTTTATGTAAAATATTTGATAATTATCCATGAAAATTGTTTAATTTTGGCAATAATCTTCTGTGCCAGAGACCTAGGTGTTTAGTGTGGTTCAGAACTCTTCCTGGAACATAAATGCTTATTAATATCCAGAAGGATCATCTGAGAGTTTAAATCTGTTGACAGACAGTTGTTCCTCAATGAGGAACCAGTTTCTTCACATGTGAAAGAAAACTAAGAATTCTTGGGAACAAACTCAAACCTCTTAGCTAAGAAAATTCTTTTCTCTTGAAACACTTGTTTTTTTCCAATATTGCAAAAACAGCTCCTCAGTATGCCATAGCTAGATTAGTTTAAAAATAATGGGACTTTAGGTTAAGAGTGAATACTTACATTTATTACCATCTGTCATGTTTGCTTCTGAGGTATGACTTGTAAGCTAAAAATTTATCATTTAAAGAAAGAACAGTTCTATATATCCATCATGTAATGCTTAACACCAAGACGATCAATTGTGCCTCTACGTTGGCACCAGGTTAAGGGCAGAGCAAATGATCATTTGTATTGGAAGTATGAAGTTCAGCTCTTTTAAGGCAGGCCTCCTAGAAAGTAGGTATTGCCTGTGAATAATCAGAAAACTAATGATGAGGTCTGTCTTGCACAAACTGGGCATTCTAGCCCAACATTTAGTCTTGTACAGGCTTTCATAGAATCATGGAATCATACGGATTGGAAGGGACCTCTGAGATCATCAAGTCCAACCCTTGATCCACTACTACCACAGTTACTAGACACATCCAGTCTCTTTTTAAATACCTCCGGGGACGGAGAATCCACCACTTCCCTGGGCAGCCCATTCCAATATCTGATTACCCTCTCTGTAAAGAATTTGTTCCTAACATCCAACTTAACCTCCCCTGGCAGAGCTTAAGACCATGCCCTCTTGTCTTACTGCTGGTTGCCTGGGAGAAGGGACCATTCCCCACCTGGCTACAACCTCCTTTCAGGTAGTTGTAGAGAGCGATGAGGTCTCCCCTGAGCCTCCTCTTCTCCAGGGTACAGTCAATGAGACAATGGCCAGTGAGATGGTCCCCTTCAGGAGGCGAAACACCTCTGCGGAGAGGGAGTTAGAATGAGCGTGTCCCAGAGGGCACACTCTCTTCTACTGTCTTTATAGCTGCATGTTCAGAAATACCTATGCAACTATATATACACATTATGTACAATTTAAAATACAGGATATATAAAACATAGCATGTTGTGCCTTTTTATTTGTTATATGTCTTAAGCATTATACAAACTGATAAATTATTAAATTAAACACGAATTTACTTTCTTCCTGTCTCCACCTCTCCAGTTACTGCAGATTGAGGATTTTTGACAACTAAAACCAGATTCCTAATTACATGTCTGAGGTTAAGTAAGGGAACTCCATCAAAACCTAAACCTATTATCTTGAACAGGACAAGAGTTAGTTAAACACGGGGAGGGAAAGTCTCTTGCATGTGCTATGTATTAATAATGAGCATACCTATTTAGATTAAATTTTTTTTCATAACCACTAATAAATAATTCAAAATAATATATTATCTCACCACTTTCCAGATCATTAGATAAAGACCTAACATATTCAGGTGCTGAATACTTCTGCATGATATTAGACCATACAGCATACAGGAAAGGTGGTACGTATGAAAGTTATCCACAGTGTGCACTTTACCTACACATATTTAAAAGGGGTATATTTGGCTTATATTATTTAAATGGATGTATAGGGCTTCAGAATGCATAGTGGTTGCTATGGACGATAAACTTTGTAATAATGAATGCCTCCTCTCCTCCTCCTTTCTCTGAGCTTTTGTGGCTGAGCAGGTATCCTATGCTATGGAATATCCCTTTGGTCAGTCTGGATCAGAGGTCTGTTAAATGTTCCCTCACAATATCTTGCCCACCACCAGCCTACTGGTGTGTTGGGGGAGATGTTGGAGAGACAGTGCTGATGCTGTGCCATCACTGCTCAGCAGTAGCCAAAACACTGCTGTGTTATCAGCACCTTTCCAGCTACCAGTGCAAAGCAGAGCACTGTGAGGGCTGCTATGGAGAAATGAACTCAATTTCAGCCAAACACAATACATACGTTATCTAGCAGAAGACTTTTCCTATGATTTAAGGAAGGACGACCATGTTTTAGGCATGCAAGTAGTGTATATATCATTGAGGTGAGGAAGCAAGAACACAGAGCATCATACTGCCAGGGGCTGTCAGATTCATTAGGTCCAGTTTCCCCATAATCACAAATAATCAAGTTATATAATTCCACTGATATGTGTATTAAGATTCTTTTCGTCTCCTGTATTGTACTAAAAAAGCCCTGTATTATCAGCAAAAAATAAGAGTACAAACCCTGCATACAGAATAAGCATATTTAAATACTCAGAGGACCTTATACAGAAAGTGAGAGGTAAGACAAGTGGTCTGCTGGGGTACCTGAATCAAACTAGCCAGCTCTGATGCCCAGTTTCATTCCTGGCAAGACTAGAAAGATAATTGACATGTGTATTGAAGTAGTGAAACCGTGAGTAAACTTCTGCCATTCACTCTCAGTTTCAGGAAAACAGTATGCTCTCCCCTCTAAATACATTCCTGGCATAGGCAATCTCATAGCTGTTTTCTAAAGGAACATTGTAATGATAATAATTCTCTCACAAAATTTCGAGAGCAGAAAGGTCTCAAGCCCCCTGTAGTTGACAGTTATGAATGTAAAGGAGTGAAAAATATGTCATTATATTATGTTATCATTATATATCGTGATCTGTTAAGATGTAGCAGAACCTGATGACATTGTTTCTTGAGGCTCATCTACCTGTGATTTCTTGAAATGATCACACCAAAGCTATTAAAAGGGTGTTCTATCTGTAATGGTAAATTTTAGTGTAACATAAACTAGGGGAAAAAAAGGGGTTTTGAAGAGAAAACTCAGGTTTGGTAAGTAAGAGAGATTAAAAGCAGAGGTATCTCCCAGTTCACAGAGCTTTTTGCATCATGACACGCACCAATGCCCTGCCTTGTTATGGGAAGGTTAGAAAGAGTTATATGATTATATGATTCTTGCTAACCATCCCATAGATACCAGATCACCCCTCCCAAAGCCACCTCTTTTCCAAGCAAAGCTCCCTCAGCATCTCCTCAAAGGGCAGGTGCTGCAGGCCCAATCATATTGCAGGATCTTGGCTGAACTTACTCCAAGCTATTAATGTCTTTTTTGTACTGGAGAACAGAAAACTGGGCATAGAACTCTAGATGCATTTTAACAAGTTCCAAGTAAAAGGGGATCACCTCTCACAGGCTAGTGGCTTACTCCCCTTTGTACAGCCCAGAAAACTGCTTGTCTGCTGCAGGGGCTCAATTTTGGCTCATGTTTGTTGCTTGTGAAGATCCCCAGGTTCTTTTCAGAAGAGCTGCTCCACAGTCAGTCAGTGAGTCCCCACCCTATGCTGTTGTGGGGCTTAGTCTATGTTTGATGAGGGACTTTGAATTTGTCTTTGTTGATTTTCAAAATGGCTCTCTTGGATAATCCCAACAGCTCTGAATGTTAGCCCTGCCTGCAAGTATATTAACTGCCCTTTGCAATTTGTTGTCATCTCTAGACCTGATGAGCTCCAGGACAGACTCTTGCCTGTGGGTAGATTGGGCTTCATTAATCAGCAACGTCTGAGCTCAAGCACTTGTTCAGTTTTTTATCCATCCGCTTGTCCACCCATCTGCACTACGAGAGTCCAGTTTGAATGCAAGAACATAAGCAAAGTGTGTCCAAAACCTTGTTAAAATCAAAAGTGTCGAGTATTCTCTGCCTTTCTCAATCCTCAAACCCAATCAAGGCAATCAGAGTGATCAGGTGTCATTTGCCCATTGTAAGTTTGTGCTAAGCCTTTGCTCAGAGAGTGGGTGGGCATCAGTCTACTGATGGGAGGTACTGAATGAGGGCCTTTGAATCTCTTTGTTTTCTTTTTTTCTCCTTGACATGCTAAACTGTCTTTTTCTCAACCCACGAGTTTTTCTTGCTTTCATCCTTCCAATTTTCCCCCCAGTCCACTAGGGGAGAGTGAATGAGTGACTGAGTGGGGGTTTAGCTACTAGCCAGGTTCAACCCATGACACTCCATCCATCATATAAGATGCACAAGAAGTATTATGTTGCATTGATTACTTGTAATAGCTGGTATTGTCATCCTCATTCAGAGTGATAGAGCTTATAATTTATACATAACCTAAATTTTGCTATTTCCTGGCCAATGTGTGCTTAGTTACTCTGCTTTAGGGATATTCATAAAAAGGGCGTATCTGAGTACATGCTGACTTTAAAATATTTTTTTAAATAAATGTCTCTCTGTAGTTTTGTGTTTAATACATTTACTGCTGAGTATGTAATAATGATTAAAATCTTTCAAGAACTTAATGATTAGAGAGATTATTTCAGAATTTATACTATTGACTTTGAGAACATCTGCAAAGTAGTTGTGCATTGCTCCCTGCATCTCTGCTGTGTTAATCTGGGCATGGTGTCTACCTCTTAAAGTGGAGCAGGAGGGGAGAGGATCTTATCATACAGCAAACTGCTGCCAGGCAATGCTATATTCCTTTTGATGAGAGCACAGAGTTTAACACAATTGATACCTTATTAGAAGTGTGGGTCTCTTGGTGCTAAAGCAATAAAACCGTTAAATAATGTTTCTGTGTACAGATGTGCAGACAAAGAAGAAAAACAGATTGATTAAAGCACCCTTTTAAAGAACACAAAGCTCTTTCTGTGGTCTCATGCCTGTCAGTCTTTGAAACTTGTGTCCCATTTTTCATCTTATTAACATACCAAACAGACAAATATTCCCTGAATGCAACCCGTGTTTATAAATACCGTCAGTGTTATTGACATCTCAACACTTTCAAAGTTTCATGAAATAATGAATATGTACACCAAATTCTATCCTAGGAAACAAAATTAGCTGATTTGAGGCTACTCCGGAGCTATACAAGCCGTGTGTTCATCCAGATATTCTGGGGCATTAGGTGAGTTATACAGACCTGTTGGTCAGATCCTGGAGGTCTGTTTAATAGCAGCTGGCAGCAAAGAGATATCTTAGATCATAGAGTTGTTTTCTCTAGCAAAGCCAATGCAGCAGAAGCTGGAATGCTTCTTTCTGACCACATTTCTGATTAAATTAAAAAAAAAATAAAGAAAAAATGGAATTGTATGCCAATAATTTCAAATAGAAAATAATTCAAAGCAAATTTTATTCAGTAGGGCAATGAATTGGAGCAAGCCTGAAGCAGCCAAACTGCGGGTAGTGCATATGGCAGACCCATCAGCAATTTCTAAGCCACCAGCACAGCTGCCTGAGGAACCTCCCAAGAGGCCAGATGTCACTTTTGGAAAGCTACATAGCACAGCTTGAAGTGTGAATCCTTTGATGGCAAACCATTTTCACTGGGTCACATTCTGATCTCATTTACATTGTTTCAAAGCTGAGATTTCAAACAAAATAAATGAGAATAGAATTTCATAAATGAAAATATAAATGGAAAATCAACTGATTTTCTTTAAAGAGAATTAGTGAGACAGAAAAAGTGTTTGCAGTTGGATTCTCAGTTTGCAGGAATATAGTTTTCCAATAAAAACCAATCATTTAAGTGTTTAATTTAAATAATGAAAGCAATAAAAGTAATTAAAATTATCGCACACATTGTCCTAACAGTGTTTTAAAAATCTTATTGCAGATCCATGTAAATTACCTTTTATTATCTTTTGATAAGATAGCAAATAGGTGTGTTACTAAAAATCTAATAAGCATGAAGCACTTAGCTCTGAATACTTTTAAAGCAATTTTTTAAAATAGTCTGTTTATTGAAAAGCTATCAAGATGCTCCTAAAGGAAAAGCATAAAGGAATAGGCCTAGTAAAAACAAACTCAGGTTATCAGCAGCAAAGTTTAACCCCTGTGTGTAAGCTTTGTGATGTCTCTCATATATGCACAATAAAACACACAGTATATGTAACAAATAACGAACAACACATCAGCATCATTAAAGCAAAATTCCACACCTGCTGGAGAGTTAGTGAGAGAAATTATGATGTTCTACTTCTAGGAACATAAAGGACCTGTAAAATTTTCAGAGATTATTTAAAGATTATTTTTTATAGAAATTAAGCTTTTCTTTTTTAAGAAGATAGTTACTATTTAAGAATCTGTTTATTTCATTTTCATCTGATTTTGTGTGGAAGCATGAACAGCCTGATCTGCAATGGTGCCTTAACCTCCCCAATGTACTCTGTGATAATCAAAACACATTATTTTTAGCATTCTCTTCAAGTACCACTTTGCCCATGATACTCATAAGGCCTCAAAGCTTATATGCACAACACTACAGCCCAGTTTTGATCACATAGCACTGACAAGCTTTGCTTCTGTACCTCTCTCCATGTCTGTCAACCAGAGGCCTCTAACAAGATGACATTACATTTTCTGGAATGACAAGATTCACAGAGCATGGAAAAGACTTTCTGGGGCTCATCCATGATTAAAATTTTTTTCTTCAAGAGGAAAAAATGTTGTGTGTTCAGTTTTTTTAAGACCAGTGGGTCTAAATATTACTGTCAAATCTATATTATGCCAGACAAGACCAATTCTTTACGGGTAAATTACAATAGAGGATTTTTCTTGCTCAACCACATACTTAATGTTTTAGTTTTCTCTGCACTTTCTAAGACAAAAAAAAAAAAAAGATATACATTCTACTCTTGCCAAAAGTCTGTTCAAAATCCATTAATATAATCAAAGAAAAGTTATTACAATGATGTATGTTAGAATTGATTATATGTGTTGTGTGTAAAACCTGCAGTTTAGTATTAAAACAACATGGGGGAAAAAAGGAGAAAAAGAGGGTCTAGTGTTATATATCCTGTTAAGCAATTAAGAATATGCAAACTCATATATATAGCTATTGCAAACCCCCATGCAGGAAATAAAGACTGAACAAGTTATTTTTATATGTAAAAATGATTCTTTGCTTTGATTCAGCTTGTACATGGCAATTTAAAGGACTTCTGGAAATTTGGTAATAATTCTTTTTTCTTTATGAAATAGAATCTTTATTTGAAGTTCAATTGTTTAAAATAAAGGAATTTTTAAACAAAACATTGATGGAAAAATTAGAACAGAATCTTTAATATCTGTCAAAAAATACTTTTTGAAAATTTTTTTTGCCAGCTTATTTTAAAATCATATCTTAAGCTGATTTCATTTTCTGCTGAATGGAAAACTGGATGGTTGTTCAAAAAAAAATCTGATTCCCAGTCATATTTTATGCTCTTGGTTAAAATATAGGCATTTGTGTGCCATTCACACCATTTTTCTTCTCTGCAACGCTTAAGTTTTCTTAATCACATTCTGGTAAACAGGTTATTTATATTCCAGTTGTAAGACTGGATTGCAGGAAAGAGAACATGGATGAAATTTCAACTATAGGAAGAATCATACAGGTCATCACTCTGTTTCACGATGTTTAAAAGGTTTCCAAGCAGCTCATCTGTTTACTCTAACCCCTTGCCTATGGGAGATTTCACTATAACTTAGGCTATCCCTAGCAAACATTTATCCAACAGGACTGTCATTTTCAGGTTAAAGATATGACTGAGGAAAGATATTAGAGAAGACTGAATGGCACTGGAAAAATGGATAGGCAAACATAGTTAATTTCCTTTCTTGGGAAAAGAACCTATGGGAATTAAATAAAGGTGCCAGGCAGCTGGTTTAAAATGATCATTAGGAGATAGTTCACATTAAGACTGTGAAAAGTATTTGCATTGGATGTTATGCAAGCTAAAATTGTTAAATGAGTTCACAAGAAAAAATCAGAGAAGAATAGTCCATCCAAGATTATCAAACACAACCAAAATGCTCCTGGTTTATGGTTCCCTGAGTCAAAATATCTTGAGTCTCAGTGTGTGTTCTAAGGGAGGCACTTATGTCCACTGTCACACATTCGCTTTCTCCCACCCCTCCAGGAAGTTATGAAACATTGCCTCATTCACCCCAGGAAGACCATCTGGTTGTCTCCCATGAAGTCCTGGATAGTCATAGCTGTGGACTAACCTGCTTGAGCTATGCTTTTATATCCCTTAAAAGTCTGCTAAAAATCTCCAAGGAAGTAAATTTCAGAAATTTCCCCTAGCTTGACAATTTCAGTGCTTGTCACAGTATTAGAATTTCTTTGTTTCTGAAAGCAATATCTTTTTACTGTTAATCAAAGAGATTATACTTTTGTCCTTGCTTTAGTAGACATGGAAAAGATTTGATCATAATCTTGTTTATAGTATATAAAAACCCAAAAGGAAATTCTCTAGGCAAGGTCTCTACATAGTCTCCCACTTCAGAATTTAAAAATCTGTACAAAACAAATCTTAGATCATGTCTTCTAAATATCTTTTTCTGCTTTATAATGTCTTTGGTCTGTCTGCATCAGTGTCATTCCCAAAATTGGATATATTACTTCAGATGAAGCTTTCCCAGTACTGAGGGGAATAATTTCTTGAGTTTTATGTAGAATACTTTTCAGAGAATCATTTTGAAATTTTATGATAACCTTGAGTCTAATTAGCTTTATCCTAGAGAATCTTTGCGTCCATACGACAGCCTATAGTAATTTTGTCTCTGTGCTGCATTGATGACTTTGATTTCTTTCTTCCTGGGAATGGTACTTTGCAGTTTTCTTGACTGAATTCCATCCTGATGATTTTTGCTATAGCTCCCATTTGCAAGATCATCCTGAAGTCTGACCTTGTCCCAAAGGTATTTTTGCTTACTCCTATTTTGTGATGACTCTTGATTTTCATCCAAGTATTTTTTATTCCCTCACTTAACTTAGTGTAAGTATACAATAAAATCATGCTGAAATAGCCTTATATAAGATTACTTTTGGATTAACCTATTTGTAGTAAAGAACTGAGAAAAATCCCTACTTTTTTTCAGAAACAGTTTCTTTTCATTTGATCTGTATTTTTCTCATTTCTGTAAGACAATGTCCCATATAATCTATATGTAAAAAATACAATAAATGATGTACTATTTCCTATTGCCAACCAGAGCATCTATTCTGATAAAGAAGGAAATGTTATTGACATAAGCATGCTGGCTGTTTCTTCAGATCTTATTCTCTCCTAGGAGCTTACAAAATGTTTTGGTTGTAAAAAAAGTCAGGCTCTTTCAACGTACTGAAATCAGACTGATACCTATAACTTTCAGGTTCTTCTTTCACCTGCCTTTTAAGAATAAATACTATGTTTGGCCATGTTCAATACCCTGGAACTTTTCTCATGCTCAATAGTGTGTCTAAGAGAATGACTAATGATTACAGGATTGTATTAACTAGTTCCTTAAGTACCTTGGGGAGAATTTTATCTGAGCCTGTGGATTTGAATGCATCTGATCTATCTACACTTTTAAAGCTATTTTTTTACACATTCTGCCTATGTCCATGTCCATGTTAAAATTCATTTTCCTTGGAGTCTTGTCAAAATTAATCTCTTTTTTCTTTTTTTTTTATTCTGTTTGTGAAGAATGAAGTGAGCATGAGACAGCATTGACTACTTCAGCTTTCCTTGCGCCATCCATTATTTTTCCATCAAACAAATAATAGGACTAAGCTGTCTTCTTCTTAGTTCTAACGTAGATGTGGAACTAGTTGCGTTCTTTGTTTGGCCTCACGGTAGTTTTAACTTGTTTTCATTCCTGGCCTCTTTTGATGCTGTCTTTTCAAACTGCGTTCTTTTTTAATGCATTCACATTCTTTTCTAATGCATTTGCTACTTTGCTCTAGTTTTGTATAACTATTCTCAGACTTAAAAGCCTTTCAAGACTCTGGAGGTCATTCAAAGGGCATGGGTAGATGCTATGGCAAGTATTGTGTGTCTTTATTTATATTATACATATACACATATTTATATTTTTGTACCAAATATTTATTCAAAATGTTTGTGGCTGTTCCTAGTAGATGTAGTGGAGTCTTAAGTCACTGAGGTAGTGTACCTCTCAAATGCTTAATCCTTGATGTCCTGTTGAAAAGCAAGGCAAGTGTTGGAGACCACTATACAGGACAGACATCTGCCTCTATATAAATGAAAGTCACCCATTATGTGGGTGATAATGAAATAAAACAGAGGAAACAACCCAACATACATAAATATGCTCTTATGATAGGAGTTTATGTAATCAATTAAATGCTGATTTTCTTTGAATTCCTAATAAAAAATTATTTAATGTTTCTTGGAATAAAAAATTAGTTGCAGTCACCCACCAACTCACCCACTCACCCACCCACCCGACAAAAAGAACACTTGAACATAACTTTGGAAAGTAAAGAGGTTAGTATTGAAGTGGCTAACCTTTTGACTGTACCAGTGACAACACTCATCTGCTCTGGAAGAAAAAAAAATTCTGAAAGAGGCAGTTATAGAAAATGATCTTCCAGAAAGTTGGCTAGAAAAATGTCCTGATTGCGCTAAAATAGCACTGACAAAAAGTAGTTGAGGAAGATGACACTGCACTTGAAATGCAGTTGAATGTGCCTTTGGACAAGTGATTGGACTCAAAGTTTTCTTTGCTCATGTTCTTGCTGAGGAAGACAGTCTTAAATTCTTGAATTCAGCATGTTTGGATCAAGGTTTCTGTCATGAAAACCTTTTCCTTTATTTTTCTCTCTCTTCTCTCATGAATTATTAGATGAAAGGAGGTCTTACTCACTACAAATAGATTTTTTTCATTATTCTATTTTTCATTGTTTCTTTAATCAATACATGTCAACTTATTAATGTCACAATTACCTTGTAGAATTACCAGATGTGAATTAACAAATCTCTGTAAACAATACTAACTAAAGATGTTGAAATTCTGAAAAAACATAAAAGAAGAGTAATGTTTTATATTATGGTTTTCCAACTTTTTCTTTCCATTCTTTTTTCCTAGTGACATACCTTTTATTTTTTTCTTTGACAGCCATGCACATAGTCAAGCTGCACGCCACTGATGGAAGCCTTCCTTTTATAACCTTTCACATATAATAAAACAATTGTATACTATATTGTAATAAATTGCTTAGAGGACTGACAACATGATTATCAAGACTAAGCAATGGGCTAGCGTCACAGCCCGTGGGAGTAGAGGAACGGTCCACTCTGGGTAAAGCGATTAGGGAATGCCTTGGCTAGCTAG
>VZRE01018272.1:0-17812 GCA_013396775.1 Cephalopterus ornatus
AAGGCAATCAACTTCAACGACAAGCTTTCGTTCCTGCATCCCCTTTGCCTCAGTCATTCCTATTAGAATGTCAATCCTACAATGCCAAGGGAAGATGCAGCCCCAGCAAGAAACTGGATCTCTGGCTCTGCTTGTGTTGCTTTTTTCCCTGTGTCACAGGAACAGCAAAGGTGCAAGAGCTCCCTACTGTGCTTCCCTGAAGATCTGTATTTCTTAATCCCGCCTTGCGTTCTTCTCTTGCTCCATGAATGCAGGAATTATTGTTCTTGATCATATGCTAAGAGACATCAGGGTGTATAACATATTGCACCCATCGCTGGCATTCCAGAGTCCTGTAGTTTGGCATGTAGAAGCATTGCATGTTGCCTCTGTTGCCAGGTGCATAAACAAAATGGGAGTATGTAACCAGCATCACTTCATTTGTGATTTGTTTTACAATGACCTTGTGGTACTGTGTCCTCTGCCGTTGTCTGTAATCCATTTCTGTTGATGCCATTAAAGAATCTCTTGCAAGCAACAGTGGGTCTGTTTTACACACTGTTTAGTATAGACCAATATTGCCCTTCCATGATGAGATGTCTCTGTGTAGGGTTCATGCAGTCACTTGCAAATATTTTTCCTGGATCTCTCCTGAAAGATTTTATCTCCTTCCAGTTACACTGATCAATAAAAGTGGGTTCAGGCTTAACTCAATCAAAACTAAAAGTCTTGGTGAGCTTCTTGATTACTGCTGTGATCCTGGCCACACTCTTACCTGCCGACTGTACTTGACTATCACACATTTGATTGTATCTCATACAATCGTACTGATGGATCATACTGACAGTATAGTCTTCTACTGTCCTAAATTTCTGAATCTAACAGAAAGTTTTGATAAATTTGAATTGACTGACTATTGTATCCCAATGGGAAACCTTGTCTGATTTTTTAATCCTGTAGAATCTTGATAAAGGATGAGGAATGACAAGCTATTTCATGAACTGTTTTGTCATGTGCAAGTTTATCTGGAAGTGCAGAGTCACATCCTCTGCTATCACTGTCTAATGACAGCTACACTCACTCCCCGAGCTGTGTATTATGACAGCTGTCTCACTGCAGCTCCACATTGCAATATTTATGTGTCTCTGCACTGACCTCCTGTTTGCCACAATTTTCTTTTATTTGTAGTTGGATTGGTCAGCCAGGACCTGCAGTCAGCCTTGCTGAACCTCATGAGGTTCATGTGGTGCCAGTCCTGAAGCTTGTCAAGGTCCCTGGGGATGGTCCCTTCCCTCCAGTGCATCAAACACACCACTCAGCTTGGTGTCATCTGTGAACTTGCTGTGGGTGCACTCGATCTCACTGTCTGTGTCATTGACGGAGACATTAAGGAGTTTCAGTCACAGTAGGGACCCTTGAGGGACACCTTTTGTTACCATTTTGTTTCCCTTGATCCTGACAAGGCCTATCGTGTGTGTGGCAGCAAGGGCAATAATGTGTCAATAGCACAGCTCTACTGCTTTGAGAGAAGGTATACCCTCATGGGAGACGAGGTCTCTGAAGGTTTCTTATCTTTTACCAGAGAACTCACTTAACCAGTGACTTGTTCAGATAGGGTGGTTCAGCAAGGAGGTGTGTTAACACTTAAATATTTCAAGACACTTACTGCTTATTATGTCTTTCTGTATTTGTATTCGTACATGGAGGACAGGGAGGTGATTTGAGACAGCCAGCATGGCCTCACCAGAGCCTTCATGTACTGATCTGCAGGATCAGTACAGTCTGGGGGATGAACAGACTGAGAACTGCCCTGTTGAGAAGTAGTTGGGGATAACTTGTGGATGAAAAACTGTACATGACCTGGCAATGTGTGCTTACAGGCTAGAAAGCCATCTGTGTCCTGTGCTGCCTAAAGTGTAGTCAGAAGGTCAGGGGAGTTGATTCTCCCCCTCTAAGCTCATATGGTGAGATCCCACCTGGCATAGTGCATGCAGCTTTGGAGACCTCTTACTGGGGCCTTTTAGGTTTGGAGGGGGTAGATTTAGATAGTGCATTTGGAAGAATATTTTTATGATGAGCGTGGTGAGGCATCGTCACCGAATGCCCAGAGAAGATGAGGATTCCCCACCCCTGTAAGCGTTCAAGGCCAGGTTGTATGGGGCTTTGAGAAATCTGGTCTAATGGAAGGTGTCCCTGCCCATGGCTTGGAACCTTTCCATGGCTGGAACTTCCACCCCAAATTATTTTGTGATTCTGTGATTCTAGGATATGGATGAGGGTGTGTCAGAAACTTTGCATCTGCTATTGTAGAGCTTTTTTAGTTTTGTTTTGATCAAAGACAGAACATGAACAAATGCAGAACTGTCAGGTCCAAAAATCTAGCAAGGGATTCTTGAAGGTTTCCAGTAAGAGGAGCATAAAGTAAAGGTGCAGAAGGATTTTGACCCTTCAGTGTGTGGGATTACATTTGATAAGATAGCAAGTGAGAGCCTGTGGAGGAGTTAGGGAAGTCTGACCCTGGGGAAATGGAATTTATAGGGGTCCAACAAGTAATCCCCAAGTTATTGTACATGTGACTTGAACCGAGCATGAACCTTTCTCATTGCAATTGAACAAAGAATCAAATTTGCCGGAGATTAACAAAGGCTTTTTAATCTTCATTAGAATTACTGACAGAAAAATTTAGGCTGGAAGGGTCCTCCCCACTCCAAGCCCTTGCTCACAGCAGAGCTACCTCCAAAGATGATAAGGTTACTCAGGTCCATCTTCAGTTGGTTTCTGAACAACTCCAAGCGTGAAGATTCTCCACCTTCTCTGGCCTTTCTGGCAGCACTGAGCAACCCTTGGAGTGAGATTTCTTCCCCTTATTTTCAATCAGAGTTTCCTGTTGCCAATTAAAGCTCTTGCCAGTTGTCCTTTTGCTGTGCATCTCTGAGAACAATTACCCTTGTTTTCTCTGAAGTGAACAGAACCATGTCACTCAGACTCTCCTGGTACATGGGATACTCCAGTGCCATCCAGTGGCCAGTGTGGGTCTCTCACCACTTTGTGAACGTTGATTTTTAAACGTGGCATCTGAAACAGGTGCAGTATTCCAGATGGGGCCTCAGTTCAGAGGAGAGGGGAATAAACTCTTCCTTTACACTCCTACTCCAGTTCCCATCCTGTGCAGCATGCAGCTGCTCTTCAACTTCTTGATCTGCAACAGACTGGAGTGAGAAAGAGACAACTCAGATACAACTAAAATTAATTCCTCTGTGGTTATATATGCTAAATATTGTCAATTTTGGGGTAGGGTAAAACCTTTACAGAAACAGTAGTTAGAACAGTTACTTTTCAAAGTGAGTATAATAAAAGAGTAAGTCGGGTGGAAAAGAGCCAAAACAAGAGAATCCTTTGCTATAAGACTACAAAAAAGTTGGAGTTAGGTGATCAAGGTGCTTTTTTTAGTTTCCTCAGAGCACACTCCAATGAGTTTAGATGTGTAACTCAACTCCGTGTGTGAGAGAGCATGTGGTTAAAATCATTAGGAAAGCAAGGATGGTTGAGCACCCTCAGTGTTGAGAGAAGCATGTGAGATGACATCTATGAAACACTAGAACACTCCTGCAATTTCATCTGGTAACAGAAAAAAATTGCAATCTGCTTATGCTTTTCTTGAGTTGGCAGCAAACTGCTCTCCTAACTGGCCAACCTACAGTGAAATTTTGCTTAGATGTTGCAGTCACTGATGAGAAGAAAAGGGACAAAGAAAGTCAAGAAATTGTGCACACCTGTTAGATCTCAAATGTTTCAACCAAGTAATTGTTCCATGCAGTCAAATATTAATAAAGCTGCTGTATGCAAACAGGGATGTGGTAACTTTTTTATTTGGGGGAACCAGGGAAATTTGTTATGAGATGATGCAGCTACTATTTGCTCTGATCCTTTTGCAACACTCCGGGTACATTCTCTTTCCCTGAATTCCCAGGAATTCTGAAAGTAGGGCTTGACCAGGAATGAAATTGTAGATACCACCTGTGATGTGTCCTAGATGTGGTTCTTACCCTAAATGAGACAGAAATCCAGAAGACATTCAGGGGAGGTGTGTCTATGTAGGGAGATAGGGGAGGAGGGGCAAGGTGCACCTGTGTTTTTCCTGAGAAGCTATGAAGTAAGAGAGAGGGGAAGACAGGGATATTTCTACACAGACTAGTCTCTAAATCAACTGTAAGCATGAACATCTGTAATGTGAGATAGTCAGGGGAAACCCTGGTTTGCCTGAGTCGGGTACAAATACACAAGTGTGAAGCAGATGCTCAGCTTCCTCCATTGAGGTGCAGAAAATTGTCTGACATCAAGTATATGCTTCCACAGGAGAGGGTTTTCCCAGGCAGTGTGGTATGCCATCAGTTCCTACCCCAGCCTCCTGTCTTAAACCCTGGGAATGCTGTCGCATTTAATATCATTGAGGTAAGGAGGTCAATCAGAGCAACCGGCATACTCTACATTTCCCTCTGACCTGTCACATGCTAATTTTTCCTTGTAGCCAGCTGCCTTTTTGATGTTTCTCCAGAATCTCTGAGTTGAAAATCTCATGGAGAAGATTTAAAAAAAAAGGCTGTGAACTGTGTTTTAGCTTTTCTAGTTTTAACTGCAGATGGTGCTCCCTCTCCAAGGAAAAATTACTGTAAAGAGCAATCCAAGGATCTTTCACCCAGTCCAGCAGCGTCCCACAAATTACTTTAGCTTGTGTGCAGCCTTGCCAGTTCACTTAATCAAAGAAATCCTCAGCTTAGAAAGCTTCCGTGATCTACATTTTTCACTCTCATACTTCCCTCAAAGTCTTTGCTTTCCAAAACTGTGGTTCCCACTAGGATAACAGGTTTGTTATCTGACAACTTCCAGAAGCAGGCTTACGCATTCCAATGCTGGGATCCTCATTCTGTAGTGTCAATCCACTTCACAGTGCTTTACAATAATTTTGGATCAGGAAATGGCAAAACCCATCAAATGTAGCTCATACTGGACTCTTGTTCTTCCAGATGGTCCAGAACTCAGATGTTCACAGAAGAGGGGCACTATAGGTGTTCATCCTGCAAGATACCACTTCATGCCTCATTCTTAACAAAGCCAACATTGTTAGGGATCAATTGCAAGGCAACTCTCTATAGTCCACACGAGATCAGCTACCTCCTCAAGCAGGGGTAAGTTCATCTCTTGTTTGCTCTAACAGTGTTGTCATACAGTCCTCTATGCTTCAGATTACAAAAACCTGTTAAACAAAATAATTGTTTAAACTGGACTATCCTTTGCACAGCTTGAGCACCATTCAGACTAACTTTCCTAGGGCATCAAAACTTTGAGAGATCTCAGCTGTAAAAAAGATGAATGGAAATAGTGACAAAATGTTAGAATGACAGACACAGTACAGATGTAGCTATTTGTTGGTAACTGCATCCTCTGAATTTCCAAATTGAGAATTACAGCTTAGTTAAAAAAAAAATAATTCTGGAGCCATTTCAGATTTTCTTGTTGAAAACATCTATAAAAACAGCTTCTAAACCCCAAATTATATAAAGTAACTCTTGAATAAAAAAGCATAAATGTTCTCTGACCTATTTCTCTCAGTAACTTTATGTACTGTGTAAAACTACAGGCATGTAATCTTGCCACATATAAAATACAAAAGTTATCAGAATAATCAGATTTTTTAGATTAAGAAATTAGGACACACCAAGGATTTATCACACAAGGAATCATTATGAAGGTTTACATAATGTTAGTTCCTTCGCTAGGAGGTAGATGCCATTAAAAATCACACATGGTCTAATTCAAATAGGGTTTCTGCTTCTGTATGGTTAGACGGCTACTGAGAGAAATGCAAACTGATCTGAAGTTTGTTTTGATGTCACTGCAATGATGCTATGCAAAACCCTGAATTGAGGGTCCTTCTAGGGACTATTTGTGGATTCAAGAGATGTTTAATAAAAGTTCATTTATTATTTCTGCATGTTTGCAGGAGGAGATGCAGGGAAATCATTGCTCTGAAGTAGTTAAGCTCTGCTCTGATAGGATGAAAGGTTTTGTTGTGGTTCATAGTGACCTTTATAATTCTCATTTCACTTCTAAGTCTGTGTGGCTCAGGATGAAAGAAGATGTACTTAGCTGTTTCATCCGGAAATAATCTGTACTGTACAGCTGAAGATCAATCAAGACCTGAATGGAACTTCTTTTTTGTCTTAATACATGAACAGTCTACTTTGGGGAAATTTTGTATTACTAGGCAGCCAATAGAATAAGATAAACTCCCGTGATATATAATTTAGTCTAAAACCTACCACGGTGAATGACAAAACTCTAAATGAAAATAAAGTTGTACAAATTCCCCCACATGCCTATCATCTCTTGGTAGGTCTCACGTGTAGAATGAGAACTGACTTATTGTGGTTCCTAATGGGAAAGAAACCTTGAAAGAGCAAGGATAGGATGAGGCTGTGAAAGCAGTTGCAGAGAAAACATCTGTCAATAGGTCATCCTTGCGTTTTGACAATGTTGGTTAGTCATGAATAAAAACTTATTGTGTTATTGAGCCCTTTAGCATATTTCCGAGAGTTTAAGAATAAAAAAACCCCAATAAAATGTATTTCCAGGTGATCAAATGTACCTTTACAATCCATTGCATGAGTTTTTAATTTCTCTTAATCTTACACTGTTACACATCAGTCTACAGAGACAGTAGGGTTTTATGAAAGGGTTCTAGTTTGTTTGTCGAAAGACAAGAACCGTAATTCACAATGTGATCCACTGTAGTTCAGTATTGAAATATCTGACTTCCTGAAGATCTGTATAAACATGGAAAAACTGAATCCAGTCCCCCAACCTTGCTCATGTCACTCAGAAGTCACCACAGGACACCACATGAAAGGAATTGCAAATGAGTTGAGTTTGAGAGCTCTGAGGAAAGGCCAACAGTTGTTTTGGGAAAGAAATGAGACAGGTGAATGTCAAACATTAGTCTAAATTTCTAAGTTACTATTTTAGTTGCTTAAAAACCCCTGAGGTATGCTGTATGCTCACCCTTTTGCTTGAAGAGGGACACAGCTTCATTTTGTGAGAGGATAGACTTTCTTCAGCATGCCTGTGGGGGCCTGTGGAGCCAGGTGGCAGTATCTAGTTGTGAGCAACCCCCACTTGCTTCAGATTAGCTGTTTTGTCCCAACTACGGGCTCCTTTCTTGCTGAAATATATTATAACAAAGACTTTTCAGGTTATGGTACATCACAAGAAACATGTTTTGACCTGTTTAGCTGGAGAACCTGCTCAGTAGGGATTAGGCACATGAGACCATTGCATTTCCCATTGGCATGCCATCAGGACTGAATGTTTTTCAAGCCCTTCCGCCTCTGTCCTCCTTCTATGTTTTCAACAAAAGCACATAATTTGCTTCGGAAGGCAGATAATTTTATGAACATTTAATTTAATCTCAATACGAATGTGCTTCACATTTCTTTCCTATTTTTGCTATCATTTGACCTTGACAGCAACAACTGCCTGTAAAACAAGAGCAAAATTTCTATGCCGGTGCCTGTGGCATTACACCTCAGAAAATGAGATCAGAAGTGTTCCAAAAAAACCATCTGGGACAGAGAGGGTTTTTTTTCAGGGGAAATCAGTGCACAGGTGTGTGTATTTCTCCCTGTGGAGAAGGGCTCAGTTACTAGGATATTGTTTGGCCATGTTGCTGGACACAGAGGCAGGATGTTCTCGTGGCCTTCTGTAGGCTTCTATCTGTGTATCTCTACACTGGGTATATAGATAGTTATTCATTTATATCTGTCTATATAAATTTACACTGCAATTTTTAGATTGAGTGCTGTGTCCCAGACTGTGGTGTCTTCTGTACCCACACTGTGAGCCTTCTCAGGCATTTCACACTGCTGACAGAAGAGGCTAGAAATGCCACCTGTGCCGTTAGTCTTCACAACCCACTGATTCTTCTAGCAGGTTCAGTAGAAAAAACCCTGATTCACCCTGTAAAATTATGGGCCCCATGTCATCCTGTAGAAATACCACATTTCAGCCAATCTTTCAGCCCCCTTAGTTTCCTCTTTGCTGGGGGGGAGGAGCCAGCCAAAGTCCATGCTCATCTCACCCCTAAGCCAACGGATCGGTTCTGCTGTGACATTCACGCCAAATACCAACATTTCTGAGAACCCCATTACCCCAGTTCACAACAGGCAGTGCACCCTGCTGTGGAGGGTGTGAACAGTATCATATATAACAGATAATATATATGACATATGAACCATATATGTATGATATATTGTATATACTGCATAATGCATAGTATATGATATGAAATATAAAACACACATATATATATATAATATAATAGGACATGATCTTGGTTCTCTGCAATCTCTCTACTTCAAGAGTGGGATATCTGGGAAACCTGAGTTCTTTTAAGGTAGACAGGAAGCTTTGGTGGGAGTCTTGCTCCTTTCAAGACGAGCTCCTCTGTCTTGAGATCCCTCTAGTTAAAATCAGTATTTGTCCAAACATGATGTGGCAGAATATAGTTTGATTCCAACTTCACAGCTCCATCTTTTATAAGTGATGGGGTCACTCATGTTGTCAAATTTGATCTTGTTGCCAAAAATGTACTGGAGGTATCATTGCTCCAGTTATCATGCATCAAGTGTTCACTCATTGAGCTGGGAACACTATTGCCTGAGGAACCAGCTTCAGAAAAGAAACTATTCCAAAGAACTGGGTTTAGAAGAGGCTTTCTGAAAGTACGGTTTGCTCAAATGAGTTAAAAAAGTAAAGTGGTACAAACAATTCACAATTTAATTTTTCAGCTCAACAAGAAGAAAATAATCTAAATACTGAAATCCAATTTTAAAATTACAGGAAACAGTAACAGGTGACCAGCCCTTCCAGTGCTGTGTTCTGTCCATACTGTCTGTAGTCAGTAAACGGTGTGTGAAGACCTCATTCCACCTGCAGGTGGAACCTTGGCAATAAAACCAGCTCAGTGACAAGGAGAGCACTGCTTTTGGTACATCCTATCTTTTAGCAGTCAACTATTAGCATCCTGCACATATATTACAAGCATACATATATTGCAAAATAAGGGAAGCAGGTATGCCTGCTTGTCATCTGGTTTCCAGGCAGAAGAGATCTGACCTTGAGCCTAATTTGTATGTTTGGCAGCGAGCTAAACCAGCCCAATCTTGCTCTGTGGTTGGCTCTGCCTGTGAAATATTAATTCTTTTTACCACCTTTCTGAGGACAGGTTATCTGCAGGGTGCTTTACAGGCTGTACAGGCCAGACACGTTCAAGACTTACCCTGCTAAGACACCAACGGAGGCACTCCCATGACTCACCCCAAGGAGCCCTGTGGGCTAGTGAGCACACACACAATTTGGGAATCTGGCCTCTGCGGTGCCAGTGGGTTTGCTTCTACATGACAATACAGCATGGCATAAAAAACTGCTGTGGAGCCTAAATTGATGGATCGTGCAAGTGTAAGGCTGCACCTGAGACAATTAATCCTGTGGTAAATCCGCCCCTCCTAGCACACCGACTGTGCCCTACTAACACGTACACACAGCTCCGGGATCCAAGCTCTACCTTTCTTCAGGGCAGTGCTGTACCCTGCAGACACAGCAGATCATGATGGCCCCTTGTCAGATGAACACAACAGTGTACACAGAGACTGCTCTTTGGGCAGGCAGCTGAACAGGGTGACTGGTGAACTGTGGGTGGGACTGAGGCAACAGACTGCACCTAAATCATGTGATAGGCCTCTTAACCCTATTTAAATGAAGACCCAAGTCACACAGGATCTTATCTGTACAGTGCTGTTAGTTTTCAACAACTGGATTTTTCAAATTCTAGTCTTGATAAATCTTCTTTTTCATTAGTTTTAGTGTCAAAATCTTTGAAAGTTTTGTACATTTGCTATGTAAGAGAGGGAACCTTTATCCTAGAAAAAAGGTGTTGAGAGAAGACATCTGGAAAAAATCTCTTTGAATTTCAAGGATGAAGTATCTTTCTCTCAGGGTCTTATAACTAGTAATTGTGACAACTGAGAAACTCCCTAATGTTCCTAATAACTATGGATGAGTGATAGGTTTGTAAGAGTAAAAAGTGATGCTCTTCCACCAGGCTACCGCATTGCCACTTTGGTCTTCATGTTTGTTACTCCATAGATCAGTAGGATTTATGTCCTTGTATTTATGCTGCTAAAATATTTCACACCTTTTAATTATTGATTCTTTAGCAAAGGATGGGCCATGGGCCAGAATAACAGAGTGGTGACACTGTTGCTTGCAAATTCTCTTCCCTCTCTTGACATACAGGATCATTACCATTTTTTGGGCTGCCCTTTTCCAATTCCATAGATATCACTTGTTTGATGGCTTCTTCGGTAGGACACTTCTCCTCATGCCTTTCAGATGGAGGTTTGCAGCCCCCATGTACTTATGACTGAAAGACACAGGCTGCAGGAGGTGACAGAGAGCTTGTTAAACAAATTTGCCCCTCGACAAGAGAGCTCCAATACCAAGGGGTCTAGAAGGTGGGTGGAATGAGCTGGCGGGATACTTATGAAATTTGAGGTGGACAAAGTCCTGCAACTGGGAAGGAATGCAGTGACGCATGGGGGGGTCTGATTGTCTGGGGAGCAGCTCTGCTAAAAAAGACCTTGTAGTCTTTGTAGGCACCAAGCTGAATATGAACCAAGTGTGCCCTGGCAGCAAAAATGACCAGCAGCATCCTGGGGTATATTAACAGGAGCCTAAGTCAGTAGATTAAGGGGCTCACTGCTTCTTTGACAGCATTTAAAACACTGTTTCCAGTTTTGGGTCACTTAGCATAAAAAGATCTTGGTAAACTGGTGGAGTTCTCTATAGGGCCATGGAGAAGGTCAGGGGATGGCAGTACTTTCCCTGGGAGGAGTAGCTAGGGAGCTGGGCTTCTTTGTACTGGAAAAAATGTTTTGGTGGGACTTAAAAACAAGTTTCCAATACTTACAATTAAGTTACTGGGAAGATGAAGCCAGGCTTTTTGGAGTGCATATCATGGAAGGATGAAAAAGTGCTAGGAATGAACCAAAACAAGAGAGCTTCCGACCGTTATAATAAGAAATTTTTTCCCTATGAGGTCAGTAAATCTGAAATCACACCACCCAGAGTAGCTGGGTAGTCTCTGTCTGCAGGAGTTTTCAAAATCTGACTGGATAAAGCCTAGAGCAACCATAACTCGCCTCATAGTTGTCCCTATGTTAAGCAGCAGACTGGACATCATGGCATCCAGAGGTTACTTCCAACCTGAATTATCTTATCATCCCATGATCCTTCTGGCTAGCAGGATCATTCAAGACACAAGACTAGCAGATCCCAGTATTTCCTAACCCGTATTATTCCTCAGGAATCTTGCTGTAAATAAAGGGGATTGATGTCCCTTGTCCATCCCTTCTTTTCAGCCATGACAGTCTGTCCTGATGGGGCTTTTTGTGCACTGACATTGACTCAGTGGGTCTAAGGAGCTCCTTTGCTTTGTCTTTGCTCTCAGCAACCAATGTGTCCCTGCAATTTGTCTCTCCTCAGGTTAGTGTTTGGGGAATTCTGTTGCTAATTTGGTGTTTTTAAAGAATTTTTAATGACGTGGTCTTACTACTTTTGAGAGAGCAGATGCAGAATACCATTCTACAACAACTGCAAGAAAAAGAGAACTGAGATAGCATCTGCTGATATCACAGATGAACTTTGCCCTGGCTTCAGGTCGGGCTGTCTTAGTTTCATATTCCTCTTTTCACATCTACAGTAACTTCATTGCAACACTCTGAAACTCTGTATATCAGCACAATGAGGCTCTATAGCTTCAAGCATCAGCAAAATTTTGTGCTATCCATGGGTGTCCAAGGAGGAAATCTACCCTATCCTAATGTGTAGGGCTATGTAGACCAAAGTCTCTGGTAAAGCTTTATCATTTTTACAGCTAAAGCTGGATGGATTATGGTTGTGAGATTAAAGGGTAAAAGAACAGTGCCTTTATAGCTGGTTATTAGTCATATAGTGGATAACACCTGAACGTTGTGAAGCACAGTGGAGAAACACCACATATATGGAAGGAATTCAAGATTATAGAGTGGTTTCTTACAATAGAAAAAAATGAAGATCCAAGAACATCCTTGTTTATACAATTTGCTAGTTTCTGACACTGTGACCTGAAGATTCTTGCAATGTCACATTTTAGAGTGTAACATATAAACATTTAGTTTATCTTTTATCTTTTCATGGTAGCATAAACTGCATTTAAATTGGTCCTTTGGGCTTATTTCTCCTGCTTTTAATTGGAAGTTATGAAAGGCCAAATGAGTGAGCTACAATTAACCTGGCAAAACCCAGTTAAAGGGATTTATTTTTCTTCAGATATATTAAAGACTGGCTATATTTAACTTCAGAAAGGTTTAATTTACTTGAAAAGACTCTAAAACTACTCTCACTTGTACTTGTGTCTTGTTTTTGCATTCTTTTTGCTTTCTAAAGAGGATGGATATGTCTGAAGAAGACCACAGCAAAAATACTGAGGTTTTTTATTAAAACATTAACATATTTTTAAGGAATAGTTGACCAAACTAAGTTCATTTAGCCTGAAGGAGTTAGTAAGGAAAGTTGGTAACAGTCTTCAAACAGAAGAAAAAACTCCAAGGGTGGAGATTCCCCAGCTTCTTTGGGCTTTCTGGCAGTGCTGAACAACCGTTGGAGGGAGATTTTCTTCCCCTGGCAGGGAAACTGTCAGAGTTTCCCTGCTGCCAGTTGAGACTCTTGTCAGTTGTTGTTTTGCTGTGCACCTCTGACAACAATTGGGCTTGTCTCCTCCATGGCTAACAAATTTTTTCCCTATGAGGTCAGTAAATTTGAAATCATACCACCCAGAGAAGCTGGGTGGTCTCCACCTGCAGGGGTTTTCAAGAGCTGACTAGATAAGGCCCAGAGGAACCATATCTAACCTTACAGTTGTCCTTGTATTAAGCAGCAAACTAGACCTAATGGCACGCAGAGTTCACTTCCAATCTAAGTTACTCTATGATTCCATGATCCCTCTGGCTAGCAGGATCATTCAGGCTCATTACCCAAGACCAAGACTGACCCATATTATTCCTTTAGGAATCTTGCTGCAAAGAAAAATTATCAATGACCCTTGTCCATCCTTTCTCTTAAGCCATGACAGTCTGTCCTGATGGGGATTTATGTGCCCTAACATTGACTCGGTGGATCCAAGGAGCTCCTTTGCATTGTCCTTGCACTCAACAATTAATGTGTCCCTGCAATTTGTCTCTCCTTAGGTTATTGTTTGGGGAATTTTTTTGCTAATTTGGTGTATTTTAAAGAATTTTTAATGATGTGGTTTTACTGCTTTTGAGACAGCAGATATAGAATAACATCCTACAGCTGCCAGAAAAAGAGAACTGAGATAGCATTTGCTTATCTGTAGGATTTCAACACACAAGATGCTCTTCCATGGCAGCTCATGATAGTTCCTGCAAGCAGCTGATCAGCAACAAAGAACGAAAGGGTGAAAATATATCACAGAACAAGGACAGAAAGTAAAAGGAAAGTACAATAATGTTACACGAGGGTGGGTTTTTCCATGGGAAAACACCGGTTCCAGAGTTTCTTTCTGACCAAGTCACTTTTCAAGTTCAGTGTCCAAGTATAGTTAAGGGACGATCAGGGTTCAGCTCCAGTAACTCCTTTTGCTTGACTGCTGGATCCCAGCCAGGGTCTCTATTGAGGGCTGGTTTTCACGGCTGCTGCTCCCCAGATTGCAGGTTCAGCCAACCCGGGTGTGTAACCCAGAGACAGGCATGCACATGTCCATGGAAAGGCCATGGACTGCACAGGCTGCCGCAGCCAAGGTGCTGCCTTCAACAACCCCACATATAATGCAACCAGGACTGACATAAAATGTGAGTGTAGACAGCCAAGTCTCCTTCCTCCTCTCCAGATGATCAAGATAGAAGCCCACTAGTGAAAACATACACAGCTTCACTCTCTAGATCCACAAGTGCATTCACAGGTCCTTCAAATCAAAGAATATGTGCCTTCTACTTGCTGGCTGGTGCAGCTTGTTGCTTGCTAGCCAACCCATTCACACATCACACACCTGTCTCATAAACATTCTCACAGTCATGGATGCCTTGAATACCAGCAGGAGTCTTCTGCCTGTGTGATATCCCTGCCTGGATCCATGCCCTAATTGATGGCTTGAGGTCTGTTAGAAAATTACACCACTATGACTCATTTTGAACCAAAAAGGTCTTTCTTTGATAAAATTAATGAAACAGATGCTGTCATATTTCACACACCCTTACAAGCTTGACTTCCCAAACTAAAAAATTTGCAACTGCTACGAGCTTGCAGACACTGAGAACAAATGAAGGAGACACCTGTAGAACTGGTGACTGAAGGAGACAAGACAACAAGGCTCAACAGAACAATTCATTTAGGTTCAGATCTGTGCAGGGTCCATGCCTCTTAAATCTGGTCTAGCAAACCCTATATCCTGTAGCATCCTCTCTATCATATGTCACTGCATCTTTTATATCTGAGGTTTTAATGCAAGACCACCTTCCCTGTCAAAGCACCACACATTTCTCTGTCCCACATGATATTCAAAGCTCGATGAAGACAGCCTTAGACCCATTAAGATCACCTAGTGACATAGGTCTCATAGGTCTCTCTAGCTTTTCCCTGCCATATAATTCTGAGAATGGTCAGGCTACTGCAGATAATTTCCTCTGAGTTGACATCAGTAGTGTATGACATTCTTTCAACAAAAAAGGCAAGCAGAAATTTGAAAGAAAACCAACCAAATGATCCGTCACCACTTTTTGTTACTTTTGTGCTAAATATTCATTTTATGCTAATGTAGATTTTCAGGAAAGTTTTAACTGACAACAAGAAGCATTTTGTGAAAACATAAACCAGAAATATTTTTAACAACTGACAAAGCAACCAAGGTTGGAAGCTGACTCTGGGAATTGTTTTAGTGATGACTTTGTAATATTGTTCAGAATGTCTGTTAGTTAATTTCAAAATTAACCATCAGAGAGGAAGCATACCCTCCAGTAGCCTGATTCTGTAAAGTAAGTTCCTAATGATTAGTGATATGAGGCAGGTAGCTAATATTTATGAGGAAAAATGCTGAAATACAGCTAATTCTGCAACTCATGGTATGTTTAATTCAGTTCAGTAACTCATGAGATGATCTTTCTGATGGTTGACAATTGGTCAGGTACACTAGAGCAGAAAGTGGGAAGTCAACACCCTTTGACCCTTGAAACATAGTGACCAGAGACAAGACGGGTTGATCCCTGAGGACATCCTACAGAATTCACTCCAACAGAGATTAAGGGGTGCTGTTTTCTGCAGAGTTCCAGTAGGACTGGTTGAGACCGAAGTCTGGCATTTGGGAGAACCAATAACTTGATGTAGGAGAATATTTGTGCCTATGTAGAGAAGAAAATAAATGAGGATTGGGAAATGAAGAGAAAAAAGATCAGTGGTTCAAAAATTTCAAAAGACAGCAAAATAAGATGGGGAACAACAATCTCCGCTTTCTTGTTCCACAGACAGAAATGGAAACAAGTGATACAGGAAAAGTATTAAAAAGAAATACTATATCAATCATTTACTTCAGGCTGAACTGGGAAAATGTTTGGAGTCATATTTAGCAGAATAAAATTGCAGGTTAACTAGTGTGTGAAAGAAACACCATCTCTAACCAGATTCAATTATTTAATTTTAAAGCTGACAGTATAAAGCACTATTTACAATATTTGGTATTTACTGAAAAAAGTGTCTACAAATATCCATGTTTCTTTTCCCATGCTTCAGCTTTAAAATTTGGACTTTTAAGCTACTATTTAAGCCATATTAGTAGGCCTCTATTTGTATCCTGTTTCTAGGTTCTACACGATGACCTGCTTTCAGGTTTTGAGACAACAATGTTGGTGCTTTTGATTATTATCTACAATACTACCCTTTACACCTATTACTATACATAAAGAGGTATATGAATACGTATGACATTGAATCACAGAATGGTTTGGGTTGGAAGGGACCTTAAAAAACACTTCTAGGGATGGTGCATCTACAGCTTCAGCCGGCTGAACATGAGTCAGCAGTGTGCCCAGGTGGCCAAAAAGGCCAATGGCACCCTGGCTGATGTCAGAAATGGTGGGTCTAGCAGGCCCAGGACAGTGAACTTCAGTCCCCCTGAACTCGGCACTGGTAGGGCCACACCTCAAATCGTGTGTTGAGTTTTGGGCCTCTCACTACAAGAAAACCATTGAGGTGCTGGAGTGAGTCCAGAGAATGACAAGAGAACTGGTGAAGGGTCTGGAGAACAAGTCTGAGGAGGAGAAAGTAAGGGAGCTGGTAGTGTTTAACCTGGAGTAAAGGAGGCTCAGAGGTGACCTTTGTGCTCTCCATAACTGCATGAAAGGAGCTTGTGGTGAGGTGGGGGTTTGTCTCTTCTTGCAGGCAACTTGCAGTGGGACAAGGTGAAATGGCCTTAAGTTACCCCATGTGAGGTTCAGGTCGGATATTAGGAAAAAAGTATTCTCTGAAAGAGTGCTTAAGCATTGGAATAGGCTGCCCAGGGAAGTGGTAGAGTCGCCAACCCTGGAAGTGTTCAAAAAACATCTAGAAGTGGAACTTTACAATATGGTTTACTGGGCATGGTGGCATTCAGTTGATGATGGGACTTGATGATTGTGAAGGCCTCTTACAATATTAATAATGCTATGGTTCTGAGAGGGAAAGGGGATTTAAAAAAAAAAAGCTACTTAAATGTCAATGGGTATCTCCCATTGAAACTCTTTGGAAAACTAAGGTTGTATATTTGTTGTGCTTTCCAGGCAATCAAAAATGTAAACTGCAATAAGCAGAAAAATTCTACAGCCCATGTGCCACAAAGTACTTTAATATGTTCCGACCCCTGTGGTTCAGCAAGGTTCTTGAGGATAACGACAAATAAGAACCAAAGCTCTAAGGGTTATGAAGATGCTTGTGCTTCAACAGGCGATGAACCAGAGCAATGAGGTGGCCGGATGCCCTCGGAGGAACTTATGAACTAAAATACAATGGACAGCGAATTTTGATCCCTGAGGGTAATATCGGCCACTTTCAGTTCCATTGACTGTGGTGTTTCACAAGACTTCTGTGCAAGCTATAAATGGAGGCGGGTGAGACGCCTTTCACAAGCAGCAGCCCTGGACTGCAGGAATTGCCCTGAGCTCTTCCCATCCCTGAAGCTGACATCAAGGTGAGAAGCACACTTTTTACATGAAAACTGTAATGGTTTCTTGGGCAGGTGCTGTGAAAGGCAGTCGAGGAGAAAGAGGCTTTAGTGTTAGGGTGAGAGCTGCAGCACATACGTGAGAATGTGCTGTCTGTATCTGTGGACACTTCTCCCATCTTTCGGGTGATGAGTAAAACAGCTGCAGGACAACATAGCCAACAAAAAGAGAGGGTGGAGAGGGCTATGGCTACACAATTCTGAGGGTTGAAAGAGAGACTATTTTGCAACTTAACTTGGCATCTACCTAAACCTACACACACACCAAAATAAAACTGGACAGTTGTGGGTACATAACTCATTTTACTTTTTTCCTCCAAATTCAAATTTCTATGTCCTGTCGCCATTCTTTTCCAGCTGCTGCTGTGTTTATTCTTTGTTAAAAATGTTTAATTTTTCCTTTGTTTCTTTCTCCCTCCTGGATCTCCATCATTCTGTGTTTTTTCCTAAAGGCTTCTTACAAGCACTGCATGT
>VZRE01018280.1:0-15122 GCA_013396775.1 Cephalopterus ornatus
TGGAGACACACTATTTATAATGCCGCTGCTTCTTTTGAGAACACATGCAGAATAATTCTTGAGGAGAAAAGACAATGTAGAAAGAACCCCGTCTTGTCGTTACCACCTAAGGAGACTTTCTGCTGTGCCTTTTGCAACCGGACGTGTCTATCTTGCATTGGCCTTTTTAGCCATCAGCACATTTGCAGTAAGCGTGGCTAGAGTCCTTCTCAAATCTTCATTCGTGAAGCCTAGCCATGATGATGAATGGGTTGGTGAATAAATAGGAGCTTTTGTTTTGAGTGCAGTAAACCTCACGAATACCCAAAGTATTCAAATATCAATCCTCTTTTCTCCTGCAAGATAAAATCTTAAGTGTAGAACAGAATCACAGAATGGGTCAGGTTGGAAGGGACCACAGTGGCTCATCTGGTCCAACCTCTTACTCAAGCAGGGCCATCCCAGAGCACATGGCACAGGATTGCGTCCAGGCAGTTTTGGAATATCTCAAGTGAGGGAGACTCTGTAACCTTTTGGGGCAAACTGTTCCAATGTGTGGTCACCTGCATAGTAGAAAATTTCTTCCTCATGGTCAGGTGGAACTTCCTTTGCATCAGTTTCTGCCCTTTCAGATTTCACAGAAGCAATTATAAATTCATTTAAACTAATTTTTGACAATTTTCTTTTTTTTAATTGTTGTTGTTGTTTGTATGTTTTGTTTGTTTGTTTGATTTTTCAAATTTCATTATAAAAAAGTCAACAAACAAAGCAAAGTTTTGAACATCGATGCACAAGTTTGTGCTGTAGACTGCAAGGGTTAATTTTTGTGTTTTTCCATAGAGTGTGGAACTTAGAAAAAGAAAAGCAGTGGAATTACGGTAAAAGAAATTGTTTAAAAGACTAAGTCTCTGCAATAAATAATTTTAGTGTCACAATACTAGATTCCTCTTATTACTGTTCTGTGTGAAAAAGTAGCCACTAGATATATTTTTCCCCATTTCTTTTCTAATAGCGCCTCATTTTTTTTTGGTTTGTTTGTTTGTTTGTTTGTGGGTTTTTGTTTGTTTTGTTTTATTTTATTGTTGTTTCTTACCTGTCAGGCCCACTGCAACCTCAATCTGCTAACTTTTGTTTTTGGGTAAATTGAAATGTAGTTTTGACAAAAGCTGTGAAGTATTTTACTTGAACAGTAGATCAGTCGAGTGATGAGGACTTTTTAACTGAAATTTTTTTTATTTTGGGGAAGAAAGGTTTCTTTGTCAGAGGAAAAGCAGGAAGCTAACTGAGAAAAAGTTTCATTTACAGTGTGGTAATATCTAGAAAGAGACAGAAGATAATGATGATTTATCCAAAGATGTGAAGACTAAGGTCAAGAACATTTTATACGCTAAACTGAAAATATCAAGTAAAACTTTGTCACTGTATCTAAGTGTGTTATTCTTAATTCATTTTCATAGCTTTGGGCATAAGACTTCCTTATTAATACAGAGATAGTGTTGTCATATAGGTCATCTTTCATATCACTGTTGTTCATATTATCACGTAGAATTATCTGAATGCCTATTTGTATGTAAGCATATTTTTATATAAGGGTGGAAGTTGCCTTGATTTCTGGTGCTCTCATCAAATACATCATAGTGATAATTCTGACCTTCTTTTTAACTCCTGTATCTTTGCTGCTTTCTAGTCTAACTGCAGGAAAGAAATTTTGACCAACCTCACAGTGTTGGAGGGAATGAAACTGTAATTTCTCTTCAGTGACACAGGAAAAAAAAAATGAGAGGTGTCTGTGTGGTGTGGTTTTGTGGGCTTTTTATTTTTGTCGGGTTTTTTTTTGTTTGTTTGGTTTTGTGGCTTTGGGGTTTTTTTTGCTGGTTTGGTTTGGTTTGGTTTTTGTTTGTTTTTCTTTTTTCTTTTCCCCGTCAAGTGAGTTCCATACTTATTTAATGATCACTCTAGATGGCTATTTTGGTAGTGGATGGGAAAACCTTGTAGTACCTGGTAGCATGAAGTCTAAAGATCATTATGAAATTGATGTGTGTAATACAGATAATAAACAGATTATCTTTAATGATGCTGAGTCCAAACATATATAATGGGATTTTGTGAAGAAATGCCAATTTATGGGTTGTCTGTGGATCTTTGGTTTTTCTAGTACGTGCATACCCCATATAAAATACTAATTTTGGATTGTCCATTGAGTAAATCTTTCAAGATAGTTCAAAGCAGGCTAATGGAATGCTATGCTGGTTTTGATCCTAGGCAAATTTATAACCTGTTTCTCCATTTGTTTTCATTAGTTTTGCTTTCAATAGTCTGTAGAAATATAATTACTATTTTCTTAATAGGGGAAAAAAGGTTGGGAAAAGCAATACACAGTGATCCTGGTTTTGTAAAGTTGTTCATAAGAGGTAATCTTCGGTTTTAATTGCTTTATTCAGGTTTTAACCTTTGCATCATATTCAGTTTCATTATAGTCTCTCCCTGATACTGTACTTCAGTCAGTCAGATTACAAATAATTGAAGAATTATGAAAGTTACAGTGAACAATATACACTTTTGCTTCTCATCACTATATATTTAGTGAATTTGTTTTCCCAGTGACCTGGTACATAAACCAATACAACGCCTTGAACCATGAAATAATGTATGTGCTCAGAAGGACTTGTATTAACTGTGGTGTGCAGTTAGAGTTGTACAGTGCTGTCACATGATCCAGTACATTAATATGGAGGAAATAAACATGTTAATATCGAGTCCCTCCACAACCACACTCATGTTATGGTTATCAATGCTTACTGATACAGATAACACTGAACCAAGCTATTATTTTGCAGCCCAGTGTAACAGGTCAGAAGGAAACAGAACAACACTTAATATTAGGTGTGTTTATAAGTAGTAACCAAATGACGGAGGAGTACACTATAGATTTCAATATCAGGAAAAGAACACAATTGCTTTATATGATGTCTGATAGTATTTCTAAACTTAGTCTGTGACTTTGCTGAATAGAAGTTGAAGTAAAATTTTCAGCTTGTGTGGTGTGGACTAGAAGGCTTCAGCAGTTCTCACTAGAGAAGTCTATCCCATGAAGTCTGGATGAGATGCATTGCTCTCAGAGCACATAGAAGACTAGTGGCTCTCATCTGCAGAACTAAAATACATGTATTGTACTTACTCTGACAAAAGAACGATTCCAGACTTCTAGCTTTGGTAATAAATGTTGTAGTTAAGATTAGAGAAAATTTTAAGGTAATTTATCTGATGAAATTGAAGATATCAATTGAAGAAGGAAGGAAGAAGCCATTTTCTAATTATATTCAGTTAGAACTGGACTACTTTACATAAAATTGAAGCATTGCATGCAAAATCCTTATAATCAGCTTTTTTAAATTAATTCTGGTAAAATCAACAAGTTGAAAACTTGGAGTCACCAAGTGAGTGTTGCACAGCTCTAAGTACTGGTAGTATGATGAAGTGAGATTTCCTGAACATATACTATTTCTTCCAAGGTAACATTGAGATATTTAGTAAGACAAAGGAAAGTAGCATGAACTACTGCTCACTGCACTGTTGTTAACTATCCTGCACTGTTTTATGAAGTATTTATTCCAGTTAGTGACTTCTGCTGGTTAAGTGAAAATCAAGTAACTACTCTTCTTTCTTCTTAGTACTTAATGGAAAAACATCAGTATGAAAATGACCCCAAAGTACTTTGTTAAGGCAAAAGGCATTAGACAGATGAAGGAATCTGTGATTCTGTGAATCACTCTTTCCAAATGGCTTTTGTTATTTTTTTTTAAATTATTTTTCAACTAGTGTTTAGTTTTATAAAAATATTTATTTTCACTGAGTTTCTTGTGTAAACTAGATTATATATTATCTTACCCTGATTTTTGGGAGCATTTGCAGGTGTGTTCTCAGAAGGAGAAAATAGGTGGCTCAGCCCAGTTGTTCCACTGCCTCTCATATCCTTTAGTGCAATTAAAATGTTTATCCTTGAAGCTTCTGAGGCCTAAAGAATGGTGCAGCAATTAATGAATTAAAAAAATGAGGGTTGCTTTGAGTCTGTAAGTCATGCTTAGTAGCAACTGGTTTTTTTTCTTAGTGAAGAAAGAGACAAGAGAAGAAGAAGAAGCAGGGGAAAAAAAGATTGTGACCTTGCCCTAGCATCTTATCAAGAAAAGATCCTTATGATTTTCCCTGTTCAGTTTACAAAATGATGAGACCTATTTTTAATTCCCACTTCACAGCAGCAGAACATCAGGTAGTTATTTCCAGCATCTGTTTGACATGAAGTAAGGTATACCCTAAAGAGGTACACTTCATAAACACTGAGCACCAGAAATACTGTTCATATTAAATTGGACCACATGAATAATACAGAAGTCATGAATTTAAATTATTACTGGCATTTGGAGAAAATGGCAGTATTTCAGCCATTAAATAACAACTTTGCTTTATTTCTGGAAACAGAAAGTTATTAAGTTTTAAATCACATTGATGCTGTGGCTCAGATATATTTCTGGTTTTCAAACCATCCAGACATATCTTGACAGTGCTGCGTTGCACTTAAATTGTTTCCTCAAAGTTCTTCAGCCCACTTCTGAGATATAGGTGAGTTGTAGCAGTACTGTAATGGCATTATTTTCTCATAGCGGGTGTAGGTGCTGCTGTGTGTGGAGCTCTTGAGGTGAATTGTGTCACCCATGCTGCTTCCTCCTACAGTCCTGCAAAAGGGCGTGTCAGAACAGCTATTTAAAACTAAATGGGGTACAGTACACTAAGTAATATTGTCCCAGGAACTTTTTCTCCCTATTCTTTGAATTTTGTCTGTTTATGCATCCTTAACAAAGTAGGACCAAAGTGTTACCAGATGATGACCCACATGAGTAAATAAGTCTCTTTGTAGTCTGCAGTGTGCATGATTTCCCTTTCCTATTTCTGCTCTCCCTTCACTCCTCGACATGTTTTCTAGCTAGTGAAATGAAGTTGAGGTGAGTTGGAAAAATAAGCATTGAAACAAGTGACTGCTTATTGATGAGGTCTATAAGAGGCTCATGTCAGAATGCAGAGGAGAACAGGTTTGATTCAGATAATTTGGGCACAGAAAACCAAATGCTTCCCTGCTCTGCTTTTAAGAAAAATATCCTGAATGATCTCAAGAGAGAAATCTTTTAGTCTTTCCAAGACTTTGCTTTGTAAAGTACAGATGCTGTATTTGCACAAGTGCCAAAAAATAAATATAAGAAGAAGAACTGTAGACATTTTTGGTTTGAGAGGAGTCTCTCCAGTTCATATTAGTTAGTAAAAAATAATCTGGATAGAGTGCCCATAAGAAAAGAAGGAAGGGCTTTGTTTGGACTTACTATGAGGTCTCTTGTTACATCAGTTATTACTTCAAAAGGGGAGACTCAGGAGAACATAAAAAGAGCTGGTTTGAGAAGTCACCTGAACTGAAAATCCCAGAGACTCGACTATGTAAGGGTTTCAGATTTCCCTTCATCGGAGATACAAAAGATGCCAGAAACCAGAATACTAAGCAGGGGAAAACACAGATATAGAAGAGTTGCAAATCAAGGGTGACAAAAATAAGCTCCAAAAGGAAAAACCCTTTGGAGATTGAAAGAAGCAGTAAGTGTCACAGGAAGCTGCATGCTGGAGCTCAGGCTGTGTACAGATAAGACTGGATAAAAGTCAGGGTGACTTAGACCTTGTGAAAGAAGTCAAGGTAAATAGGTAAAGTTTTTTCAGCTATATACACCAAAAAAAAAAGAGATTAAAGAAAGAAGGTTGTAGGTTGAGATAAGATAAAGAATCAAAATGGCAAAATAAATAAGGTGTCTCACAATCTGCAAGGATGATTAGGCTGAGTGTTGGGCTCAAAGACAGGAAAGAAAAAGGGAGAGAGGGAATAAAAGTTGAGATGTGGAATATTTTAGAGAATAAATTTAATAACCTGGAAATAGTAAAAAGAAACTGAAGTTCAACAGTACAAACTGTAAGGTCTTTTTTTTTTTTTTAAGCATCCATTTCTGTTGTAATGTACACACTGCTGCTTCAGAAGAAAGCTGAGCTGAAAAACATGGGTGGAGTGGGCACTCATAGAGTACTTCTAAGCCATCACTGCTGTGGTGTCTGTGGAACAGGAAAATACAAACTGAAAGAGAAATGGAGGCAGTTATTTCCACGGAGACAGGGCAGTAGTTGCCGTGCTATGAGCCATGTTACAGAAGACACCTATAATATTGCCTACAGTTCTGATCCACTCATCCTCCAGGAATGTGACAAACCCAGGCTGGGGTAGGAGAAGTACAATAAAGATCTTTTAGAGAATGTATCCAAGAAGGAGAAATTAGAAGAGTGGTTTTTTTCCATCTAGTAAAACTAAATCAGAGAGGTTGTTCTGTTAATGGAACATTAAAATAAGAAGTATCACTGATACAGAAGCTATTATGCAGGGTGAAACTCTGGCATTATTGAAGTGGTTTTGGGTGGGGGAGAAAGGGAAGTTAATCCTTTACAGGTATTAGCAAATAAGCTGTCCATTTTGTTTAAAGTCACAGGGATTCCACTCTCTGCCCAAATATTCATATATTATTCATATCCCAGTCTCTTAAGGCCACCAGTGCATCACAAATCGTGTTAGTCTTTTCCTGCCATGACCAGTGGTTTTATCTAAGAAAAGCGAGTAATCCCACATTCCTAAAATAACTTGCCCATTATCCCCTTCCTCCTTCGCACATGCCTGACATTCTCCTGGCTTTTGAAAGATCAGAGTTGAAAATTAACCACTTTTTTTTTTTAAGTTGTAATAGTCTTTATTCCATCATATAGACTTGTATGATCCACATGAAGACAATAATAAGAGTTATGCTGTTCTATTGTAAAGGGGAAGAAAAAATAGAAATACATAATAGTTCTTCTTGCTTTAAATCAAAGCAATAGCAAGGCAACCACAGTTTAGATTAGACACTTCTCAGGAAATCAAATTAAGAATAGGTTAAGGTTCCCTTTTAGTGTCCCGTGACATACAATACTGTTAAAACTCTACTCTTTATCGTTAGCTTTTTTTTGTCACTTTTCAGTTAATCTTCTCTTCACAGAAATAAACATTTTAATCAGCATGTACAATAACACCAATCACCCATGGTAATTACTCCAAGTAAAATAGCTATTTTTATTGCAGCAAATATAAAATGACAATTTTAATTATGTAATGTCTCTAATGCCTTAATGATTTTAGCCCATTTTC
Organism: Cephalopterus ornatus; assembly: GCA_013396775.1. NCBI lineage: Eukaryota > Metazoa > Chordata > Aves > Passeriformes > Cotingidae > Cephalopterus > Cephalopterus ornatus. The sequence continues at coordinate 7,235 of VZRE01018280.1, forward strand.
CATGTTTGTACATGAAAGCTGACTCCATATTTTACTGTTACCAAAGTTACACAGAGATATTATTGGGCTTTAAATGTTTATTGTCATCTTAGCAAAGTGGCTTTTATTTTTTGTTTATGCTCTAGAAGCTTGGCAGAGTAGTGGCAATCCACACACTAATGGCTAATCTGGTTTTGTGCCAAAAGAACAGTAATAGCTACAAGCACAGAAAAAACCATCAGAAAAGTAAATGCCAAATTAATCCCTGATGTAACTCTTTTGCCTTTGTGCAGTTGCGCTGGAGAATACATTTTTCACAGTGTGCATTCTGTCAGAATCCAGTATTTTTTAGGGGAGCTTGCATATATCAGGACAGTTGAGCACACAGGGTTTAGCCTCTACTTTTTTTGTCTCAAAGAATCCCAAATCACACTTCGATCATGACCTATGTGCCCTGCTATTCAAGATAAGTAAACATCTTCAATCTCCCACTGAGAAGCCTAAATGAGTTACATCTTAAACACTGAATTAAGCATGTTATAACTCCTGAATGCCATAAAATTACAAAGCTATAAAGTGCTCCCAAAAGTTATATGTTTTAATGGTAACACTCTGATTTTTTGTTTTGTTTTGTTTTTTATTCCTTTGTTCAATACTTTCAATCGTTGTGAGTTTTTTTAACCTGTTAGTACACATATTTATTCCCACAAAATAGTAGAATTTTCTTGGAGAGAGTTTGCAAGGTTATTGACACTTACTATGAGCTAAGTATTGTTCTGTAGAGAACAGCCTTTGCTCCTCCACAGGGATTTAAATTCATCATGCTTCCCCTGTGGCAAAAGGAGGGAAAAGGAGGGTTCAGCCTCCGTACAAGGAGGTTTTTGAAAAATTTGAAAACATGTTGTAATGATGATGTACTGAAAAAGAAGGTTGCTAGAGGCTGAGCCACCCACCTCTGTCATTAGGAATAATTTGGTTTAACCAAACAGAGGGACACAATTCCTCACTGATTTAAAATAGATGACAGTAGAAAGTACTTTGGACTTTTTTTCCCCTCCCTTGTATTCCTTCTGTATTCAGGAGTGTAATTTCTCCATGACTTCTCTAGTCAGGTGTATAATGAAAATATAGTATGAGAAACTCTTGATTCTTTTCCATCTGCATGGTCTTTCCCTACTGCTGTTACATCATAATTGATTAGCTCTGTGCAGTTCTCTGATCACTGGTTATGGACATGGTGCTTCTCTGGGCAAGTGAATTCTGTTAGAGCTCTAGCAAGGTCTTCTTTTTTTCTCTTATCTTCCTAGTCTGCTTTTGATAACTTTTATCAGTAGAACTGTCATATCTAAACAGGGGCACCAGTGCCTGTAATAACTGGCCAAAAGTAATATTCACATTCAGTGTTTCTGTTTTCTGTCTCTGTTACCAGTTACTGGCATCAGTCTTATACATTATCTCTCAAAAGTTTTACGCAGTCATAGCCTAGCCTTAATCCATCAAAATCCTGGCCACATTCATATCTGGGTCTGCCATCATCCCTGTTTAATTTGTTTTATATTGGACTATTGCTGCTGTTACTTAAAGAGTTTTTGTATCTGCCCATCATTCATTGGAGATTGTGGTATCACGTATGTGTTGAGGTGCATATTCTTTGTGGGCTGATGAGTATTTCAGCTGATCAATGCTCTTATTTTCCCTGTGTAAGTGAATGACATTTGTTCTGAATTCAGAGCCTTCATAGTGTGCGAAAGATTTTCCTTGAGATATCTGCCAATACCATCTGGTTCAAATGCCATTGTAAATTCTAATTTCTACAGCTGTTATAATAATTTATCAGGTCTATACCCATACCTCTTGGGGAATAAGATCATATTTATTCTCTATAAATCTATACATAACCCAGTGAACTGCCTGGTTTGGAAATTATAATCACATCTTTTTCCCAGTGGCTGTGTGACACTATTATCTCTTGTTTAAACAATTTTTTTTTTTTTTAGGACAATTCAGCTTTTTCAGAGTAGAGTGTTTTACCTGCAAGACATTCTCTAAGATATGGAAAATATGATAGTCAAATGCAACTAATTTCTTGTTTTCCATAGACTCCATGAAAATGGCCCAAATTACCTCCTGTTGCATGTGTGTCATTGGTGTCATTCTGAACAGATAACTGGATTATGGTTCAAATGGCACTGCTATTTGAAAGGGTAAGCAGATTTTAACCATTTGAAAAAAACACGCAGAGTGGTTACAAAGAGTTTTATGTGAAACCAAAAAAAATGGAAAAAGTGAGACTCCGAAGATCATCTTTCTAAAGGTCTGAATGAGTGTGGCAGCTTGTTGATACTCTAAATGGGAGAATAAGTGAGCATACGACATCAGAATGAAATTCAAAATGTTCCTTATACTTTGTTGAAGTCATCAGGAGAAATTATCTGAGTCAGGAGGTAAGAATTAGTGCTAATTGTCTTGCTTTGAAAATAAAGCAAGAACATGAGTGAGAAGGGGGTTAATCTGAGTGAGAAGGGGATTCATGGAACATTTTTGCTTGTGCTACGGTACTTGGAAGCTTAATCTGGCTGTTGTAGATTCCAAATTGACTAGAAGGAAGACATGTTTTTAGGCTGACTCTTCTGTCATGTTAAATATTGCATATTCCTTCTTTGAGCATTTGGCCCTCAGCTGTCTACAGTAAACTCTCAACTCTGTTATAACTCACAGGTCTGTCTAGACTAGTTTACTTGTTAATGCTTCATAATTCTGAAGTCATATCTTCTGACACTTTTTAGTACAGTTTATATTACATAGAATTATTTTTTTAAATTATTATTTATTTTCCTAAATTCTTTCTGTACCTCAGTATGCAACCCTGGTCTCCAGCACTGCAGATCTCTCACACTGAGTTCACAGAAATGAGCTATATTTGGTGTAGGTTTGATATCAGCTCCTGAAATATTTCCTTTCAGTTTCAGCTGCGTTTGCAAAGATATTTCTGTCCTTGTCAATGGTCCTTACTTTCTTATTCTCTGTGTTGTTTTTTAGATTAGGGGACTATATCACACTTGCTATTCAGGTGTGGTTGTCGTCTCTTCTAACACTGTGCAAGGACTGACACATGCCTCCCAAGTGCCTCAGTTCACTGTCTTTCTCCTCAGCAATTCTTCTGTATGTTGATGCATGACTGGTGATGGTGGGACCTAAGAAGGAAACTCTTCTTTCCACTGCATCTTCTGACAGCACTTCCAGTTACTGATCAGTTGTGTCTGAGCAAAAGTGACTGACCGTCTTGGATCTGGCTGACCGCCAACATTCCTTGTCCTGGTGATAGATAAACCTGTGCAGCTTCTGGGAACGTCTGTCTTTGCTGGTGTGACAAAGATGAGAACTAGTTTGTCAGCACATTTATGGCTGTTCTTCATATTTCACTTTTACTGAAATAGTTCTTTTGTTGCTTGGTTAAATGACTCCAGTATCTGTAGTTCTTTTCCTTGAACTTTGATCCATCGCTGCATCATAGAATTTTAGGACATCTTTCAGTCTTCTAGAATAAAAGTTCTTTTTAGTTACTTAAAACACATGTAGAATTAAAACAAATAAACAAACAAAAACATGAAACACAAAAAAAACCCCCAAAACAAACCAAACCAACAAAAAAACACAAAAAACACCCCCGAACATCAAAACAAAAAAAAAACCCCAAACTAAACATTTCCACTACCTTCAGCTACAGTTGGCAGCACTGCAGCTGTTCATTAACACTTATTTGTTGCGTTATTCTTGAATGATACTGAGATCTTGTGATGGCACTCCGAGAAATAATAGCTGTGCTCTTTATTCTTCACTATTTCTCTTCTCCTGGACTCATAGTCTGTGGATTTAGGATGGGTTTTTTCTAGTTAAAAAACACCAGTAATTTTGTTTACCAATTTAGAAAGAGATGTAGGAGAAATGAGGATGGGCTGCTCGGAAATGGTTGGGTTCCAGCCAGAATTAAACTGAAACCACACATTTCTAGCTTATGTCCCCTCCCATGGTTGGAACTATATGATCTTTTAAGGTCCCTTTCAACACAAACTGTTCCATGAGTCTATGTGCAAAGCCATAGGCACTTATTGAGATGCTCAAAATAAGGTTGTTGAGATGAACAGGAGTGGCTCAGCTCGCATCCCCCTTGTACCACTGAAGTACACCCCAAGAACTATTGGTTGTCAGATTTTTACTAAGGTAGTTCCTAATCTCTCCCCTCTTGCTGTAAAAAGTATGTTGGCCCAGCTAACATGAGAAAGCATTGCTGCTGCTCTGAAAGACAAAACAGAACTGAGCTGAAAAAGCAGAGTGGCATTTTCTTGTAATGATTTGTTCACTGACAAGAAATTTTCTGAAAAGTGTTCATGGAAGTCTTCGACAAGTTTTTCTTTAATCAGAGATCACATAGGGAAAGAGAGGGAGGAAGAGCACTGTGGCTTCTCTGACAATTGGATTGTGTATTGAGCTGAGATACTAATTCTTATGAAAGCAGCAAGTCCTCTGGAAAGCTTTATTGTTAGAGGCTTGCACAGTTTAACAGTGGGGAAAAAAGCAAACCAGAAAATGAATTATGATAGGATTTTTCTTTTATCACTTTAATAAACTTCTCTGGGGTGCATCAGTAATCCACTCCACAACTTCTCCCACCCCCTTCTCCCTTCAAATCCATGTATTCCACACTGAGTAGTATAACGTGTGAAGAATGATACTACAAAGAGACTTGGAAATATGTAAAGATCCCTTAGTCTTCTCTGAATATGTTAAAATAGTCAACAAAAACATGGTAATTTCAACTTCAGTTCATTTGATCTAATATTAAATTAGCGGCTCTTGGGATATCCTGTTTTTAATCAGTCAGAACACTTTTGTATGCTCATATTTTTCTGTGGGGTTCATTAAGAGTTAAGGAATTGAACAGAACTGCTTCAAGTAGAGATGAGAGAATTCTCCTTCCCCTGTCCCAGATCATTTTGACCTTGTGATATTTGGGACATCAAAAGGATGAAACCTACTTTACTGTTTAGAATGAGGGCCAACAATATGGGAATGAAAACCACATTAGTTCTCAAAATCCCACTGAGCCAGCCATACTAAAACCAGAATCAATTCAAGGCTTTGGTTTGGAAAAATGAGATGTAAAATTCTTACAAAAATAAGGTGAACTTTATTCTAAGAACATGAGAAAAGGAAAATAGTGAGGTGGTGGGAGGAACACAGCAGTAGCAAAGCATATGTAACCAGGAACTTTTTTTTTCTTTTAAGTTAACAATCAATTTTACACCTCTGTAAAATATATGGTAAATATCATTGGACTTGAATATAATCATGATAGGAGCAAAGAGACTTTGAAAAGGAACAGAGATTTATTACTATGAGTCATCTTGCAAGACTAAAACCTTTATGGCAGTGGAGGTTGCTAGTCATGATGGTAGTGTTGTAGTTTACTTTTTTGTCTGAAGACCAGAGAAAAGATCTTTTTATGCAAAAAACCCCAAAACACCCAAAGCAAAAACAACCCTGCACACACACTGGAGTTTAAAAAAAAAAAGCCCCTTGAGTCCATTAACTTCATTGGATGCAATTCTAAAAGAAATAGCTTTGGATTAGCTGGCAATTGAAAATCCCATAGGAATGGGTTAGCTCGCATACATGGTACCCAAGAGGAAACAAAATTGTCACATATTTTGCTTAAGGTGTGGGAGGAAAAAATCAAATCAAATAGCATTTTACAAGTGCATGTAATAACTTGAATTTAAAACAAGATATGTATTATTCAAGTAATTCTAAGCATGGTATAGTAAATTTTTCATGAAGGTTAAGAAAAAAATGACAGAAATATCATTTAAACTGAGTGGTTTTGATGCTGAACTTGAAAGTGGGAGATTTAATAGAACTTTTTTTAATATGACTAGTCTCAGATAACATCATATTTGGCAAAGTGCTTTATTGGTTTTTGGATTGGGGTTTTTTCTAAATTTTTCTCTTCAAACTAATAAAATTGATGTAGCTGTCAGTTTGGATTTGATCCCTATTTTGTTTTGCCTCAACAGCGTAATCTCAATCAGTCTAACTTATTTTTATGCTGCATTTACAGGGTATAAAGATGACAAATCACTCATGTCTCAGTGCTGGTATTTTATCAAAAGTTTTTATAAATATCAAGGCTGAGGACAAAATGATGAGGCTCAAAACAACAGCTGTGTGTTACAACATGGTTTGGACAGATTCTTCTGCCTTTACACCACTGCTCAGTAGTGCACTGTGTTAACAGTCCCATACAAATCATCTTTGCCCTGGCAAAACTCAACCTTATTTGTCCTGAGCAAAGGTGGCAGAATCCATGGGGAAGGTGGATAATGGGGTATTTTTTTATAGAACTGGTGAGGTCTTTGTTTTCACCTTCCCCTTGCTCCTGAATTGATTGCCATCTGTGATGCAATCTTTGAACCTTCTTTTGATGCCAGTTGCCTTCCTGACGTGTGAATGCAGCTAAAAGTGGGGGAATGGTGGTCTTGAGATATGCCAGAAATTACCTCAACTCCACTGCAGAAATAAGCAGGTCTAAGAGCAGGAGCACTATATAGAAATGCATTTACTTTGAGTACTTTCTATTGTATTGGTTTTATATAGATTTTAAACTCTTAAGAGAAGGGACTGTTTTTTCACCATGTTTTCATGCAGCACATGTCAGAATGAGGTCTGAATCTCAGGTGAGACATCTGATGCCATTGTGGAATGCTATAATAATAAGAATTAAACTCCAGTAGCTTGAGAAATGTGAGCTTGCTTTCTTAGGAATTTCTACACTTTTTTTTCCCTTCTTTCTCTTAAAATAGGCTTTGCTTGAATTTTTTGATTCAATAATATTTTATTTCTGGTATGTAAGATGTTGAGAAGACAGAAATCCCCAGAGCATAATTTGTTGACCAGGTGAAACGTTTCAGGGGAAGAAGTTGCAGAGAAGCATTTTTCACTTTCAGTTTCTTAGTCCCTAACTTGTGATGACTCACAAGCAGTCAGGAATGTTAGCAGTGAATTCGTCCTCTGAGGTTCCATCTCATGTGGCATTTGAGATGATTAGAGAATTAGAGGATGGGATTAATGTGAAATATCAGGCACAGGAACGTCTTCTTCCAAAGTTGGAGGATCAAATATCAACCTTTGGGAAGGAATTGCAAGCTCTGAATCAAAATTGCAATGGTCTAAATGAGAGGGCTGAAAGGTCTAGGCATTTAGCTGTAGTGTCAGTAGAGGATACTCTGGGCCTTCATGGGAAAGTGGATATGATAGAAAACTAAATTAAAATTAAGAACTTGGCGTTGCTTGACATGAAAATGAAGAACTGGGTAATAAATGAAAATAGGAACATGATATAGGAATTGCTTGAACTTTGCTTTTTAACTGCTATTGATGAGGTATAGAGTTTTACTGTGTTTCTCCAAAACTTTTCCATTGTTAACGCAGATGTATTTGATGGTGGTGAAGTCTTTAATGGAACACTTGCCTTATTTCTTAAGAAGGCAGTAAAGAAGTACTGATGAAAAGTACAGGACAAGAAAATCACTACTATTGCCTAAGGAAGAAATATATACTGTCCTCATCTGGGAAAGTACAATCTGCATCTTAAGAGCAAAACAGTTTCCTGACAATACGGAAGAGTTCTTGAAAGTTTGATAATTTAACAGTCAAACGCCAACTTCTTCCTTGTGTATACCTGTGAGTGTAAAAAAGAAATTATAAAGTTCGTTCTTTTCAGATTTTCTTGGAGGAGTATGGCTAGAGCCTTCTCTTAACCATATCTCTTGCCAGCAGAGACTTCTATATTGTAATACCTTGTTAGAGACTCTGAAAGTGTGCTTGTGTCTAGGTTTAATAAGACAGAAGT
>VZRE01018281.1:0-19504 GCA_013396775.1 Cephalopterus ornatus
TATACATATACACACACACACACACATATTTATAATTACAACTGTTAAGCTCCACAGACCAACAAGCTCCTTCAAAATGACATTATTCCCACTATGAATTCAGTATACTGAATTGTCTGCCAGATTCAGATGGAGCCATTCAGGGGCAGCTCCTTCACCAGCAGAATCCATGCTCCTAACGTTAGAGCTGCTCACCTTCTAGAAAAAGTCTTTTCAGAAGGACTCACTAATTCCAGAGTTAAAATGTGGTAGGTCATCTCATCAAGAAAATGGCAAATGTGTGATGTAAACCACAAATTAATTCAAATAATTCAGTTAGATGCTTCAAAACTGCTTAGCATCTTTTACATGAGAATTTATCTTGAGAAAAAACTATGCATCAGTATGTTTTTTCCAGGATTAACACCTAAGTTAGTACCTTACATTTTGTAAACTCTAGCACCTTCAATAATATAGATGAGCATCAAGGCAAAATTCTGTCTTCCCTACCTCTGGGGTAGGGAAATACTATAAGAATACATGTTTTACTATACTAGAGATTTCAAGTCTACCAACTACTAGAGCTATCTGGGAAGTAGCAAAAACAGCTTAATCTTTCTCTTCCAGAAAAAAACCTACAACCACAACTCAAGAGGACACTGACCCACTCTCTTTTCTCTGCTGTGACCTAGGCATTCATCTACAAGAGAGGAAAATCAGGTCAAGCAGAACGAGGACTTGAACCCGTGCTTCACCTGTTATGGACAAATACTCGGTTCTCTGATAATTTTGGGCCTCTTTTCCTGTATCAGATCACAATGGTTTTCTTCTGAACCTGAAAAAGCTTTCCCAATGAAAGCACTGTCGAACACAAAAAGCTTCTATATTGAAAATGCAACCATTTTCAAGAGGAAATCAGTTTTATTAAAACAAAACAAGAATCCAGGTTAAATTTAGATGCTGCCTTTCACAAACAGCGCACACAGTGGATATTTTCTCCTGATAAGCATCAAGTATTAACCTCTCTCTGTATCTTCAGAGATAATTGGACCAACTCCTCTGGAAACAAAACGGAATGTGGACATCCGTTCCCTGTAAGCATTTAAAGAACATTTTGGATACTAAATTAAACTGCAAATTATATTTTTTATTCCATTGTGGGACAAAATTAAAAATTATATATAAGGAAGAAAGGGAAGCCCAAATGAAACAGACCAAATAGCCTGTGAAAAGCAATTTGTGATTGAGGCATTCATCTGGAAGATGGGAAAGAGAGGACTCACGCCTTGGTTTTGGAGAGGGAGTAAAGGCCACATGCAGTGACAATGTGGGAAGAAATCACAGCGAAAGCACGTGGCAAATATTGTGTGGTAGCAGAGACTAGCAGAGAGTGAACACTAACTAACCGAAATACAATTCAAATGCTGAAGAGGGAAAAAAAAAAGAATGGTATCTTAGCAGAATATGCAGTACACTCAAATCTCTTCCTCTTGATGGTAACTCAGCTGAGATGTTAAAATGGTTGGGGAAGACAGAAAGAAGACCAAAGAGCAGAACTACTTGCAAAAAGGAAATGGGCAAAGACAAGCAGAGGTGCTATTACATTCACTCACTCTGTGTTTCAATTCTGTTTTCCTCACAGGACCATTCAGAGTTTGATTGTCAAATCTCTTACTCAGGCTGTGTACTAAAATCACAAGAGAAACTTTGTTTCCCAGGCCTCTTATTCACCTGCAACTGTTGACAGCAGCAAACTATTGGCCAGATTTTCTCTACAGCAAACGCGTACCCGCAGTGAGAGCAAAGAGCCAGGAGCCCCGGGAGCAGGGTGCTCTCCGAAAAGGGTGGAAGTGAATCTAGTCCTCCCATCATAAACAGCCTCATCGAGAACTGCCTATTCTCTGGTTTGCTACTCGGACCACACTGATCTGTTCTGTCTTTAAAAAACTCTTTCCATGATCAAATTCATCACTGAAGAAAGTGAATAGATATGCTTATGGCTGGCAATTTCAACTCCTCAATGGTCAAAACAAAAACCTCTAGCAAAACAGTAGTCATACAAGGCATAAAAATCACAAGGGGACAAAGTAACCTTGAATGATGTACTAACAAAACATTTACCAGTCCCACTGAGACCAAGATTTTACCATTTGATCTTTCTGATCCAGGGAATAATAGTTTCATAAATTGCTGGGTTTGCACAGTAAAGTTTTAACCAGAAATGGCTATTCCCTGCTGTCAAATATAAGTGCTATGTTAGGCCTAAGAAATGAGCCTGAAAACACCTTCAGGAGTCTCAGTACTATTTTTATGCTTAGAAAAAAATAATTACTTTGATGTGGTAATCAAACTCATAGTAATGCTGACCCTTAATGTTTTCAGTAAGATTGCCACTCTCCTATTAAGGTATGGATATACACACATTACCCCCAAAGCATCTGGTCTTCACAACAACACAGAGCACTCATTCCATTAATTTGAACGATATACTTATTACAGGTTTTCCTTAATAAGCAGAGACTGTTCAAATTAGCTGAATCAACACTGGCAGAAGCTCCATGTGAAGCAAAAAGTCTAACAATAACAGCCTTATATTAAGCATCCTTGTAGCGGAGTGTGGACTTTATGCAAAGAGTGAAGATCAGCTAAGAGCACAGAGGCTCTTACAAAGAACTAGTTTTGGGAAGATGATCAGCACACTCAGCAGAAATCCTCTTGGAGAAAACTTTAGCTCTCATGTATGAGCCCCTTACGTTTTTTTACTCTCGAGACAGTGTGTGTTTGACCGAGCTTTGTGCCTGTAAGAAGTAGTGCTGAATTTGTCTTCCTACTGTTTATCACTTAGAGTCATATAACCATACTATGGACAGGATGGATCACACTTCACATATGGAAGTAGCACCTGCCCATGTATTACTGCATTTTTTTACTACTATCACTTTAATGCAGAACCACTCATAGGAGATGGCGAAACATCCAATTCAGACTTAGATTTAACACAGATATATACATTCAAGGGCATAAGATTAGCTGCCAATATGAGAAATCCACCTCTTTTCTCCAGGTGTTCTTACTAGCTCCTGCAACAGGTTATGACATCTTTATAAAATCTGTATCATACCATCTCGACCAATCACAGAGCATTTAATATCAAAAGTGTGATATAAAGTGAAATATTATTGCTAAAGTCAAATGCTCTTTGGACAAATGAGAAGCTAATTTACAAATTCAAGAACTTGACAAAATGAATGCTTTTCAGCTAAATTACTGTCAGGTTTTGTGCCATTTTCCTAAATGGCATCTCATGATGAGCCATCTTGGCCTATACTTTTCTGCCTGAGCATGAAGAACTATGGTGGTTGCACTGATGAATTTTCTTCTTAGAAGGTCTGCAAATGTGATCTGACAAGTCAAATGATTGACTGCACCTTGTCCATCCAGGCAAAATCAGAGAAGTCCTTCCAAAAGACAGTGGGAGATTGACACCAACAGCAACATATCATCAGTATGAAGAGTACATGAGTCAGAAAAGTTAGTAACTTAGGGCATCAGGCTAAATTAGATGCTTCCAGAGCGTCAAAGAACATACACTTCAAGCTATATTTATACTTGTAGTTTTCCAGACACATAATGGCCAACAGCAGATTTAGGAAATCATAATGTATTTGTAAGAGGAAGGGAAAGGAGAAGTTGATGTTTCAGAGGCTAATCACTTGAGAAGGTGCTTGTTTATTGGAAGCACTGCACCGCCTCTCACTTGGGCTCCGAGGTGTCCCCAGTGCTGTGGCAGAGCCAGCAGGAGAGTAAGACTTACGTAAGACTGTAACTGCTCTTCACAGCCATCTGCTGTAGCTGTTGTGTAACAAGCCCTAGCTGACTGTTTCTACCATCCTACAGTAAACTTCCTCAAAATACACATGTAAAATTCACTAAACAAAAGCCCTAGAAATTCTTTAACTAGATGCAAGTCCCCAATTTCACAGATGAATGGTAGTTTGGAGATGCAGCCTTTGAACTCCTGTGCATAAGATGACTTTAATTTCCTGCTTGGTTTCTAGCAACTATGGCTTACAAAAAGACATGTTGATGAAAACTTCTCATTGACTGGGATTTGCATTGCCAGATATCTCCATTTTCTTTCCTCCTTGGGATTTATACTAAGACCAAATGAAAAGAATTTTCAATTTCATTATTACCCTTCCATATACATGCAATTTTTGAAGAAGAAGGAAACAAAGGGTTTTGAGGTTAGTTTAGAGGTTTTTTTTTCCCCTGCTGTCAAAGATACTGCATCCGCCTGACTCTAGCTTCCAAGAATTTCTACAGAGATGCAGTCTTCATAAGCTGAATTACAAGAGACCACCTGTGGCCTACAAGTCATGGCAAAACCAGACTTAAGTGAATACTTCAAATGAAAAGTTTTGAAAATAAAACATTGTGGACTAACCAGATGCCAATACATTCTTGTCTTCCAGAGGAAGAAGAGATGAACAGAGAAGAATAAGGAACTGATGTTCCTTTAAAACTAATAAAAGGATTTTGGTCAAATTCAGACTGAATTTTTCTATTTTTTCCAAATAAACCTGTATGACTTTTTATTTCAATGTTATTTTAGCTAATCTTAAAGATATATATAATATATATATATATACAAATTTAGTAAAGACTGACATTTCATTTAAAGCTGAAATATTAAACAGAAATAAACTGTAACCCCCCTACTGATTTTTCCAGAAGGAATGCCAGGGGGTGTGGGGAGCAGTTGTGCAAATCCATTGCTGGGTGTTTCTCTAACAGGACCGGTAATTCACTGAAAGTAGGGAAAAAAACACCTCTGTTATTGCACACACAAGTCATGAAAGCAATTCAACTTAATGGTACTTGGAAACAGTTCTCAGACTAGTGGGTGTTTTTTTGTTGCCATTTTGACTTGAGAAGAGCAACAGAAACTTAGAATTCTGGAATTAATTTAACATAGTCACCCCACCCCCCCAATGGAAACATGAGTATTACCATTACTCTTGTGATTTGTAAAATCTATTTTGCAGTACTGACAGAGAAATAAATAAATAAATTAGAAAAAGAAAATCACTGAATAACATTTATACTGCATATTCTGCACAAGTCACCTTTAGGTCATCTGTAGAAACAAATACAACTAGTTGTTTCCTATGAATTTAAATTTTGCTTTTAGGATTGTAAGAAACCATTTAATCAAAACTGATAGTGATTTTCTTCGCCCACTGCATTAGTGGGAAATTTGTGATTTCAATTAATCTCTCTTGGGCTTTAATGTTTCAATATGTTCTGACAATGAACACGTTCCCTCTTCCAGTTGTCACTGGTGAACACTTTTACTAATGCTTGGTTAACACTGCACTTCCGATTTTGAGCATTTTATTCCAGTTCTGTGGAATAAAGCTTAAGTTCCTATATTAAAGAAAGGGAAAAAAAAAACCAAAACCAAAAAGCAAAAAAATACAACAACAAAACAAATCCAGAAGTTTCCTACTATTCACACAAAGTAAAATTTTACAGCTTCAGCTCAACTCAAATTTGAAAACACATCATCATTGACAGATGGTATCCTGGGGTTTCTACACACTTGATCAAAGTGGAGGGAAAATATGTCCCTCATAGCTCCAGGGATCTATTTTCTTTCTTATTCTACCTTGCTGAGGTTTCATATTCCCAAGCCTGTCTTTCATTTGATGCATCTTTTCTCACCTATAGTTAAACTCATTAAAACTTCTGGAATTACTGTGTTGCTTTTTCTCCTTTATTTTATTAAAGCAATCCCTTCCCTCCAATCTTTAATGCATCAGGACTAATCTAGATTGATTTGTGATGCATGTGAACCAGAAGAACTCTGATTATACATCCTTATAAAGAGACTGTAGTTAAGAGAATTGTCATATCCACTTCATGGATCCTAGCAGATCTTATACTGACTTGTCATTTTCAGGGAATTCCCCTGACTGTAGTCACCACATCTTTAGCTATTAAAATCTAATTTTACAAGGCAATAAATCTCACCTTTTGATTATTTCACTTTCATAAAAGTTTAATTTCCTAGAGCAATATTAATAATTTTTACTCTGTGAACACACAGGTGATGTAGCACTCTGCCATTAGTTTGAAAAGACAGCATAAAATGACAGTCACTACAAAAGAAGCTTGGTCTGCAACCACTCCCTCCATACGCTTTTTCTGAATACAAAAGTTTTGAACAGATGAAATAATTAATGCAGAAGAGCATAAAAACGTTTCCTTTTTAAGAAAAAGTTAAGCCACAAAATTCAGATTTAGATCTAGATTTCAAAAGTTCTCTCTGGGATTAAACAAGTCCCATGTAAAGTCTATGTTTTAGAAGGACTTGTCATCCACAAAACTCAGGTATTCACCTTTGGGTATCTCTTCCTAACTGCCCCTATCTACATGCGACCTTCAAAGTTTTTTCAGCAGCAAAATTCTTTCCAATGCCTTCTAGAAATCAAAAAAGGAGGAAAAAACAAATTCAAGAGGAATGTTGACAAATTCAGAAAGCTGTAAAGCTGATAAGAAAATTATTCAGGCCCTAGAAAATGAATCATTCAGTGAGGGATACAGAAGTTTCATTTTACGTATTCCAATTATTTGAAAACAAATTCTACAGGTATTTCACAATTGTGATTTTTTTTTTTCATTTGCAAACTATCAGGAGTTTTTTTACTTATTTACAGTCCCAGTGTTCCAGGAGATGGGGTTTGATCCTTTGCTACAGGAAAAGGTAATCTAGGAATATGTGACCACGGATTCCAGACATGACACTTGCAAGTTTCTCTTTGATGAGATTCAAGGAGAAATATGATGTGTGCTGTGCTGTCACAGGTTAAAGTATTATAAGACCACAGGCTATACACAACTCCATAGGAACAAGATTTCTGACATTTGAAAAAGCCAGTTTAACAGACCCAGAGCACAACATCGTGGAAACTGAGAGCATGGAAAAAAAAAAAAAATCAAAGTAGAAACAAAGCATTTTATCAAAGAACATAACTGATAAATTTGGGTGTAAGATTTGTGTGGAAGCTGAAAAGTCTTGAAATCCTCAGAGCAAGGATGATGAACAAACCCTGTTTCTAGTGGCTAGTTCAGCCCGATTACAAGTGGCTTACAAATAAAGTATGATCAGCTTATGGAAGGAATTACATGATGGGGTTGACTGCAACAGGAGGAGCATGGCCTAGTAACGTATAAGCTTTCCATCCTATTTTCCATAAATAATGCATTTATTTTAAGAAAGGACTGAATAAGAATAATATATTCCCAATATTTGATAGGGCACCCCTCTTTACTTATGCTTCTGAGTCAAATGGAGCAACTTGAATGCTAATATGCCAAATATAAAATTAGTACTGGACATTAAAAAGCTGAAATACACATTTTGCATAGGAAAGTATCTGTCACTGCTGTGTTAGGACAAAGTACTTGAAGGCGGAGTTCAGCAATTTGGTAAAACGAGGTAACGTGACAAACCCATTTTCAATGCCCTATTCATTACTTTGGAATATTTGCACAAAACAGTCAAAGCTTAAAAGGTTACACTTTGCCTCAGTACAAAAACTGATTGAAAGAAGCATCTGCAGCCTACATACAACTTACCTTTCAAGACTCGTTGGGCCAGGCAGGTCTACTCCAGAACACTATAAAGGATAGTACATGAGCACATTTGTACAATTTCTGTTGTATATAAGCTCCCAACCCTCCAGATACACACAGGACTACACATGCCTGAAAAATTACTTGTACCTAAAGTTATGCTAAAGCTGTACTTACAGTCTTGAAAATGTAAGTGTTCTACCACTCTCATTAACTGTATTTATCGAGAAGTTAGCACAAATGAAGAAAGCTGAAGCAACATTCCAAATATATTCCTATCCTTTTCTTCCAGCATGGGATTGCTTTTTCTGTTCTTTTTGTCCCATTATTATATCATCCACAGGTGATGAAGAAGATGACAAGAGAGAGTTCAGGGCCTTGTCTTGCACAGTATTAGCATGGCTGATAAATTCTCTCCTCTTAATAGTGACTGTGAGCATGAGTTGCATTGCCATGCAGCATGCAGTCTTTTCCCTCATTAATTTTGTTAGATTCCCGTGTGTTTGTGGCTCCCATGGTTTAGGCAGGCTTCTCCCATATTCCAAGATTAACAAACTTCTCAAATTACTTGCGTTTGGATTTTTTTGTTCTTAACATTTTTCTCTTATAGCCAGAAAACCTTGCAAAGAGTGGAGATATTAAGGGAAGTGATGCTTAAAAGCCCAGTTGAAGGGCCTGCGCTTGGAGTGTTTTGATGATGTTCTGTGCGTGCTGTACATTTATTTTTCTTAGGACTTTAGTCCTAACTCTGAGCTCAGAGAAGGTAGCAGGTAGTAGATCTGACTGTAAGAAGCCATGGATGCCAATTCAGGAACTCTGAAACACCATTAGGAAGTTTCAAGAGGTTTCCTGAAAATAGAATCTTAAACACCTTAACCAGTTCGTTTAATTAAACTAAATGTACATGATCTAGCATATATTAATCCATACTAAGTATTACATAATTTGTATTCATATCTGTGATGTAAAGTCAAGACCTACCTAATATGCATCTAAAATTAGGTAAGAAGCTGGTGTTAAAAACACTGCTGAGCCATAACACACTTTTGTCACTATGCAAATAATATGCAGATAATAGCTTTGGTGAAAAAGCTTGGTTTGTTTTAGCAGGATAATTAAAAAAATAAAACAAAAAAGCAATGAAAAATCAAAACACTCCGACACATGTAAATAAATAAAAAATTATAACAATATTGTTACTATTTTCCAAGTGACTGTGGTCCAGATTAACTTCCCATTTAATGACAAGGGTATGTTGTGAAAACGCAACCTGTGCTATCACAGGCAAGGTAAGATAGAGACATTGCTTTGTTATTTCATGCATGCAAACTTCAAATAAGCTAAGTGTTAGCAGTCCATTATTAGAGTACATTAACCACCAGGAACACCCTAAGCAATCCCATAAAACTCAAATGGGCTGGACTTGTTCATAAAGCTTGACTGACACCAGTCAGTGGTGTCAGTCTGCCTACGTGCAGTCCAGATACGAGATCCCCCATCTCAGCGCTCAGCTTTTGGAAATTGCTTCTCTCTGAAGCCATCTCCAAATTCACCCTTCAGCAGTTCTCTTCCTAATCCAAACATATGTTCAACCACAAAACTAAGTTTTTGCAGAGCAACTCCAGAGCCTTTGGAGATGATCATACTGTGCTTGACTACTGCATCAAATACTTTTTACACTCCTCAGGTTATGCAAATAGCAAGCATTTCTGCCAATGAGTGCTAATCATCAGTGTGGTATTTTTTTTTTTTTTTCTCTCCAGAAGGAAGATAAACACATTATTGATTTAACTCATGAACAAAACGTTGTCACTGTCCAGTTGCAGCAGAAAGTTCAATTACCTCCCTTTCAGGCTCAGAATGCTTAGAACAAGTGCATATGCACACACATATACAGAAATATATCATATTATGCCAACACACAGAAAGGCACCTGAACAGAAGCTTTTCCTCTTTTAAACAAAAGTTAAATTTCAAAACTGACTGGAAAAGTACCTAACTCATGTTAACCTTCTTCATTTATGTTGAAAGAGGGGCTCCTCTTGGGCCATAGGTGTGGCCACTGGATCTACTGCAACATCAAGACAAAGTCCCCTGTTCTTACATACCCTAAATATTACCATTTTGAAAGAAAACTTCAATAAAATATATATAAAAAAGTAGCTTTTGTTGTCAGAAAGTATAAAAAGGATGTTTCAGCAGAACTTAGCTTAGCAGGATCAGGTGGCTGAAAAACACTATGGAAACACTGCAGTCAGAACCCCACCAGTATAAGCAACCACTTCCTAAGTAAAGAGAAGCAAGTCTGTGCAACCAACACAATGCTGCAAAGGAACAACACCACTGCTTGCAGTAGATAAACACTGTGGGCATTTTGGTCTTGTTAGATGCAGCTTAATCTGGCAGCCTTTTCTGGGCTTTGTATTGTACCTATATGGATTTCACCTCTACTTTTGAGAGACTAAAGCTAGGGCCCCCTGTGAAAACCAAGTCAGACAGGTACCACCCTGTCCTGTTGTTCATTGATTGTCCTGTCCCCCACTTTTAGGATACAAACTACCTTTTTCCTTGACATATACACAGTCTCTATATCGACACATGCACATAAACCTTGGCAGAGATAAAATCTGCCTATTCACTTTCAGCTCTGCACTTTATCATTAAAGGTCAAGCAAAAGGAAAAGCTAAACCAAACACAAAGCGAACTATAATGGGAGCTATACAACACAGAGAACTACAAAACAACAGATGCCTTTGGCAACAGGTTTTCACATGGAAAAGCACAAGAAAATAAACAGAAAGCACAAAAAAGACTAGAAAAACAAGCATTATTCTTCAATAAACACAAACAAAACAACTCAAATCAAATTTTAAAGAGCACCCAAAACCAGAAGACTTAATACATTACAGATTCCAGATATAAGAACAAAACCGAGAGATGGGATATGACCCTTTGTTGTATGTCACTTAATTTAAAAATTTAACATAAACACCATTACTTAGTAAATGGATTCACTTCCAAAAGAATCATCTTGAATAATATTTTTGACATAGTTTTATTAGTCAACACTATTTAGAAAGGGCAACAGTGGAGCAAGATATATGCAGTTTTTACTCTGACATATATTGATCAATGTAACAGAAATTTACTTGATCTCCACATTATTACCTGAAAGTACACCTTTACTCTGCAAACACACAGCAAATTTACTTGTCAAAGTGAAATATAATTGAGTATCTTGCACACTGACATAAAGTATTTCCAAAGAGATTATAATCTCTGCAGTGCCAGACAATATGAATTTATTTTCTTTTGAAGGAACCACTTTGCAGTCTATATTTGTCTTCTTTTTTATATTATGTAATTTTATTTATTCTTGAGTCAAAAGTAGAGAAACATGAGTGTTTTTGCTATAAGCAGGGACAGTAGTATTTCAAATCATAAGGAATCAAGTTCCCTGACAGGTTGCCCTGCTGGAGCACTCTATATTTTGTAAGAACAGAGGCTGAATGATGTGGTTTTATCCTATCACCAAGAGCAACACCGTTTTTATGCACAGCTGCAGTGGTCCATAGTATGGACTTTCTGACAACAGGCAAAGGGTCATCTCGCATGGCAAGAATAGCCTCTAGCATGGATTAAAAATATAAGAAAAACATTTGACGTACTTGGATCTGACAAGATTGAGTCGGTTTTCGGCAAAAATTGGTCACAGCGGACTCCCTGGTAGCCCTCTTTGCACCTGAGAAAAAGGGGATAAATGACAAACATACGCATGCGGTAGTAAAAGGTTAATTTTAAGGTACCAAATTCTCCCTGCCAACACTTCGAGGGACTTGCATAACTACAGTATGCAAGTTATTTCAACTATTCTGGGAGCAGGGTTATTACTGGAACACAATGAAAGCAGGTAAAATTATTTGTATTTCAAAAAAAATTCCCTCAAACCTTTCCGATCATTTTAGAAACTATGAAAAGAAACATTTTAGCATAACCATTCTTTTAAATACCAATTCAGCAAAACAATCAAAGACAAATGCTCCATGAAATAGACATATTTGCAATAAAATAAACTCATCAGGTAACATAAAGCTTTATAAAGCTTCATACTGTACAAACCATCAGATAAACAACACATCTTTGGCTGTTTGAAAAAGCAGGGAACAGTTAGTAGCCATTAATTTAAATATCAGTTTCTACTGTACTTAAAAGATAACATGATAAACATCAGGCACTGTTTGTAAGCAAGAAGCTTCAGATGTCTGTGAGATTAGATTTTAAAGCACACAAAATAGAATACTCTTCTGGCTCAACAAACAAGAACTGGCTTTGACTGAGATTGTAACACTATTATTTATCTTGAAACCTTACTTTGAAGAAATTCCAATTACTGCATTTGGACTGTTCTCTGAAGTCTCATTTCAACTAAGTATATCAGAATCAGACCTTTAATTATTTATTCATCAAGCAGTTTTTCAGAGAAAAGTGATGGACACTTTAATTATAAATGATAGCAACAGGGATTCCTTATCTCCCAAAGCTATTGTACGTCATACAAGTAATATGCTCACATCAGCATCACCACCTTTCATTAGGGTTGACAACTGCAATTTAAATGATGTGATAATGTCAGAAGTTATCTGCTTCTTCACAATGTTTTCACTAAGGCTTCCTCTAAAAGTTGCCTTTTAAAATGCTTTTGGTCTAATAAATTAATGCTTCAATGAGAAGTGCATCCCGCCAGCATTGATTCAGGGATTAGTATGAACATTTGTGAGCAAATATGTAAATTATGTTCCCATCAGACACAAAAATGCAGTAAAAAACTAGAGTAAGAAACAGATTTAAAACCCCCGCATATTTCAAAACCTCCCTTTTGGCCTTTCTCCCTGATGGACACTGGGTGCTACTTTGCAGATCAGCTTCTTACCAGCACTCATCCACTTACAAAATAACTGCCTTGAAAAAACCGTTCAGGATTTTTTTCATTAGAATCAAATGACAGCGGTCATAACTTATCAGTCAAGACAAAAAATGTTCTATTAATTAAAATTGTACACTAGTCAGAAAAACTGAAGAAGTCTACATATACTCAGACACTGCTGTATGCATCTTTTCCCTCTGATTTTGAAGCACGAGAAATTGCCTGACATCAAACAGAAACTCTTCTCCACAGTCTTGTTCCAAAGCTTAAGAACAACCAACTCAAGTGGGGATAATTCTTGCCATTGCATTAGCATTCTCTATTAAATTTTGGACACATTTGCATCTGCCTCAGTTATAAACATCCTATTACAGACTTAAAACTCTCTATCCTAAACTGTTGGTCTGCAAGTCATAAAAGAGTGTGAGGATAAAGTCACAGAATGGTATCTCCTGGAGGACCTGTACTGAATGCTCATCAATATGTGTGAACACCCATCGGTCAGGAGCAGGCAGAGCAATGCTACCAGTACCTTCACACCAGTGGGAGCAATCCCTTCCCTTCCTCTCTGATTGCCAGCTGGGCACATCTGTGCCTGAAGCTCACCTGCCTTCCTTTCTTTGTCACTCTGTTTTTCACATAATGGAAGAGAAACTTTAGATTATCTCACTTCAGAGCTGAGAAGCAGTTTGCACCATTTATTCCTTCTGTCAGATAGTTCAGGTAATTAAAATGGGCTGCCCAGGGAGGTGGTGGAGTCACCATCCCTGGAGGAGGTGTTCAAGCAATGACTGGACACAGCACTTAGTGCCATAGTCTAGTTGACACGGTGAAGATTAGTCAGAAGTTGGACTCGATGACCTTGGAGGTGTTTTACAACCTAAATGATTCTGTGACTCTGTAATTAATTTTAGTGCAGCTAATTAATTGCTCATGCCAGAATTCAAGGAGAGAAATTTTGCTACTATTAGGTGCTAAGGTAGATTTGGGTGTCTCAATCCAAATCCTACCATGTCAGGGGCTAAAACAAAACATCAGTCCTTTGGTTTAAGAAAATACTTTTGTATCTTGCACAAATGAAATAAGGTGGTGTGGATATTTCCGCTTTTCATTTAATTCTGATTCAAGAGTTACATCTTATAAGATGCAAAAACAGCACATGCCAGTAAAGTTGGTGGCCTCAAAAATCTGAAGGGAGAATCCTGTACCTGGCAAAGTATCACCCCAGTACAAGGCACTAGGTCAGATGTACTTCTGTGTCTTTCTCTTTCCAGACATTGTAAGAGCAATGGGTTGGAACAGAACATATCACAGAGTCACATGATTTACAACTCCTCCCTTGTAAAACTCAGCATCGCTGGGACCTGACTAAATTGCTCACTGCCACAACTACACTATGCAGTCTGGAGATAATGATGCGGACGGATTTCTTCTCCTAAAATGTATTTGCTATCATGTATTTTCTTTTCCTGACTTTTAAATACACACAGTGCTGCTTTTCTTCATCACTATGAAACTGGAACATACAGTAATCAGCTGACTGACTGACTTGGATGATGTTAAAGCAACACATTCACTTGCCTGTACCCTCTGACAAACATACCACAAGAGGAATTTGTTACTTTTGAAATTTAGTACAGAGATGGATGATATACCAAAGAAGATATAATCTTCTAATGTAATAACATACACTGAGATAATAACTACTATGGTAAGGCTGCACCTCGAATTCTGTGTCCAGTTCTGGGCCCCTCATTAGAAGAAAGACACTGAGGGGCTGGAGCGTGTCCAGAGAAGGGCAACAGAGACGGTGAAGGGACTGGAGCACAAGTGTGATGAGGAGTGGCTGAGTGAGGGGGGGCTCCTTGGCCTGGAGAAAAGGAGGCTTAGGAGGTACCTTAGTGCTCTTTACAACTACATGTAAGGAGGCTGTAAGACAGGTGGGGCTTGGTCTCCCAGGTAACAAGTGGCAGTGAGAGGAAATGGTCGCCAGTTATGCCAGGGGAAGTTTAGGTTGGATATTAGGAAAAAATTTTTCACTGAAAGGGTGGTCAGGCATTGGAACAGGCTGCCCAGGGAAGTGGTAGAGTCACCATTCCTGAAGGTAATTAAAAGGCATGTAGATGTGGCACTTAAGAACATGGTTTAGAGGTGAACTTGGCAGAGCTGGGTTAACAACGGGACTCATTGAACTTAGAGGCCTTTTCCAACCTTAATGACTCTGTGATTTGATGGCCATACACAGCCTGTTTTTTCAAATTACATTAAGTTTTTCAGCAAAGATAAAAACTAAGTCTTCTAGGTTCATTAAAAGATTATTTTTGAAATCCATGACAGCAAATAATAGCAATAATTGCTCTACCAATATGACACTGAAGTTCAAACTTTTGCAATTAAGTCATGTGAAACTGAAGTCTTGTAGAACATTTGGCAGTTATAATGTTACAATATGATAAAAGTTGATCATGTTGTGGAATCCTATAATCCTACTTAAAGCATCTGCCATCTGTCCTAAATAGGCAGATGTGATAATTGTGCCCATGATACCTGAGGCATGAGCACATGCTGCTAACTGGCATCACACCTCTATGGAAGAAAACATAACAACCCTCCACAGAAAGCCCTATCAAAATAGCACTGTTAGGACAGATACAGGAGTTCAGAAAAGTCCAAATGAGGTCATTCAATAGCACCATATGCAGTGTGAATGATCACATTCATATTTATGGATGTATTAGAAAAACTATGAGTAATCAGAGAAATCTCGATAAATGCCTAGACGCAAGACAAGGTTTTCAGAAATGATCATTTGATTCTGTGACAAACAAATGTTTATTAGACTGGCCTTAAAAGAAAAGGGAAAAAAAAAAAAAAAAAAAGGAAAAGAAAAAGAAAATGAACCTAGCATAAGCTACTGCTTGTAGTGAAGCAAAAGCTCTGATCTCTGTACGGGGCCCCCACAGCAAAGGCTGCAAAGGACAGCCTAAGGTCCATTCCAGCACCAGCAATGTGCTGAAGCACTACACTGTATGGGCAGGCTTGGGCACACGTTTAAGTGCAGATCATGGCAAAGGGCTCTATAAATAGTGTTAATTAGAGCTTCTCCGCAAAGTAAATATGAAAATGGACTTCTCTATTTTGCATTCAGATTTGCACCAAAATGACTGTATCTGTCTAGGCTCGAGACCAAAGATATCAACAGAATTGTATTGCAGAAAGGGAATTATTTAAATCCTTCTGATTAAATGGTATGAAAAGAGAATCGCAGGTAAAGCTAATCTGCAGCTGCTAAAACACTTGCAAACAGCACATCCCTAAATGTTATCTGCTAAATTCAACCAGGATTATTTTATCATGTGTCCTTTACACCTTTTTTTGTTAACATAATTTCTCTACATGATTTTTTAAGGTCACCAGTGACAAACTGTACTGTGCATTGCACTTCGTGAAATCAGCCACAATGATGTCTGTGTGAAAACATACACAGAGAAACACATCTGTCATTCCTGCTGAGAAGTTTTTTTTTTTCCTGTCTACTTAAGCATATTTGCACTGAAGTATTACAAAGTAAGTAGAGTATGAAACTGCACTCAATTCTTTTGTCCCCATTGTTCATATTAAATGGTACTAATACATGTATATTCTAGTCAAAGAGATCACAGACATTTTCTGTGGCTATTTTTCAGAACTGTTTATTGTGTATTCAGACTTTATGGAGCCAAAGGAGATTTCAAATAGATGACTGCATCATTTGCAGGATTAACACAGTACTCCAATCTCCTAGATTTCAGACTGAACACATTAGAATAAGTGAATGGGGGTGAGGGTGTGGCAAATTACATGATAAGCAAAGATGAAGAATAAAATATATTTAAGTTAGCAGAAAGGGAAGAAGGGGAGCCTACTTAGAAGAGTTAAAGAAGGACTTATAAAACCTATGGCCAAGAAGCCATGACCATCACAATTTACATTTCCCCCATATACTTCCATATAGAGCTCCATATCCCTACTAAACCTAAATACTTAGTTCTCAAGGGATGGAAAAGTACAGAATACAGGAAAGAGAGTGGCACCAGCAAACTGCAGAGGCAATGAAAGATGACAATGGTGTGAATCCCCATCTCTTTCCTCTTTCCATATGATACCCATCCATTCGAAATGGGAAAAATTATTCTTCTTCTTCAAGTGTGGTGATCACATTGCCTCTGACCATGTGAAGAAGTATGCATAAAATAGTTTCTCTGCACAAAGTCCAGAATTTGGCAAACATAAAATATATGACTGCATCTGAAATGAAAGTTTTGAAAATGGCATTTGGGATCTCAAATGACAGACACCACCAAAAGAGAAAGCTGTAATACTATACACCAGGAAAACAAACACATCCTAGGCCAAAGGTGATTTGTGACATTTAACAAAAATGTCTTAATAGCACAGTGCCCAAAAGATTAACTTACATAAACCCATAATCTGATTCTAGTCTCTTAAACAGAGTAATCCAGTTTGAAAGATGGAATTATTAGCATCCATGAAAAATGAAAGTTATTTTCTGCAGTGAATCCAGACAAACACATTTCCTTCCACTTGTAAAACTAGAAATGGTCAGTCTCAAAAATGCTACTAATTAGAACGATCCATCTCAATCTCAGTTGCAAATTATTTTCTCATGGCATTGCAGCCACTGTACTCATGATCAGACACCAATAAGAGAACATATTGCATCTCTTGTTCTCAATTATTTCTCTAAGAGAGAAATCTGAGATCACGATAAAGAAATATTCTAATGGTCTATAAATATTGATCAAGTATTTATTTTCACACAGAGCATGCTATACACTTTATTCTGAGTCAGAGGATAAGTTATCAATAAATACACAGTAGCAAGCCCTGACATTGCATAGGCCATTGGGCTGTCCCACAGTCTAGCCTCAAATGTGCTGTAAACAATGACAAATAATTCTTCTGTTTGGCAGGTAAGCTAAATACAGGCTTCTGTCTGCATTCCAGTCTGCAACTGGAATGACCTTAACTGGAACAACCGGAAGTTTGTATTTATTATGGTGATTGTCATTAGGTGAAGATTTTATTCACAAGGAAATAAAAAAGCAATCTTAACAGCATGGGTTAGACAGGATGTCTCGCTATTTAACACATGTAGACACTGTAAGTAGGAAACAGGCTTCCTAGATTCCACAGATTAGATCACTGAATCATAACTGACAACAATGTGGATACCATGCTCAAAGCCAGAGAGGAAATGAACCCTTCATAAAAACCATCAGTTTGCTGGTTAGGCACTCACCTGAGAAGTGAGATTCACATTCAGTTTTTGGTGAAAATGAAGGATTAAAGACTTGAAGTCAGGTTTTCTATATTGCATAAATGTCCTGATTGTTTTAGTATTATATATTCTAGGAAGGACTGTTTTTGTATTGTCTTAAAAATAAAAATAAAGCAGATATTCAATTTCAGCTCAAAGTAGATGGGAGAGGAGGAGAGGAAGGGGAGAAAGGAGGAGGGGAAGGGGAGAAAAAGTTTCCAACACAGCTCTCACCATGCATAAATGAATGAAACAGTCATGGCTTGAGATTTGGATAGAATTACTATTGTTATCAGGTAATTGTTTACACCAAGAGTTTGTCATGAAATACAAACCACAAGTAACATTTTAACTGCAAATCAGCTAATAATTACTGAATGCTTTTCCAGAAACTGCAGAACTCAGGAGACAAGCAATGCTGGCAGAGATAACATTTTTCCCTTTACAAATCTGTTCCTATAGTTTCACAGTGGACTTTTCCAAAATGGCATGACTTTTCCAATGCAACGATTTATGAGCAAACTGAAAAAGAGGAAGGCTTTTCTTAACTGTAAGAGTAACTGTGGGTTGGACACTGACCCTCCTCCTATTTTCCTTTTTCATCTTTTAAAAAAATTGTTTTAAATAATCCCCACAACAGACATGCAACTTACTGTATAATAAAGGTTTCCTATCACTGTTTGGACATATTTTATTTTTTTAAGACTTTGAAATCTCTTATCTGATTGAATTAAGATATATATCTGACTTTTCTTTTTCTTTCCTTAAATAAATAAGGCTGACCGTTGTGTAAAGAAATTGTACAATTCTTAGAGAATGGACAGTATCAAATTTAAAAAAAAAAAAACACAAGACAAAACAACGACAAAAACCACAAAACAAACAAAAAACCCAAACAAACAAAAAACCCCAAACCACAAAAAACCCCAAAAACAAACAAAAAAACCCAAACACTTTTCTGTAAGTTTTCTTTTAAAATGTTGTAGCTGTTAAAAATAAGTAGAGCAAGTAACCAGAAATGAAACTATATTTGAAAGGTAGAAAAAGAATAGAAAGGTTTTTTTTCTACAGCATTTTCTGAAGAACCAGGCCAGCTGAATCACTAACATCAGCAGAGAAATTATAGAGTAAGACTTTTATAAAAATCCTGTTTATGATTGGTATAATACACTATATTTTCAGTATGTACGTTGTCAGTGCAGCTTTCTGAAACAGGGTACTATTATGCTCTTGGTGTAAATGGCATAAAGATTAAAGGTCACAGCTACAAAACCCTGAGACATTGCCCTGGTTTAGATAACACAACTTTCAACTAATTTGTTAACTCCAGTGTTTCAGGATCCTTCAAGACCTGGAGAAACTAAATGGGGACACTGTAGTAAATATGAATTCTCTAAATCCTCTGTAGGAACCACTGAACTAAATGAGCTTTTAGCATTTAAAAAGGAGTTATGTGGATTTGACTTAAATGCCTCATGAATAATTATGGTGAAACTACTGAATTATGATTCCTCTTCTGATATAGATGGTTTTCCTTCTTTGCCTTTCAATAAAAGGTAGGTCAGAAAAAAGAATAAAAATTAACAGGATGTGTTAGTAAAGCCATTCAAGTCATCTGGACCTATGGCAGCACCTGAAC
>VZRE01018285.1:0-12417 GCA_013396775.1 Cephalopterus ornatus
TCTTTTAGGCCTGATTCTTGTTTCAACCCTTCCACAACAGCCTGAATCATCTCACTTCCACCAGGGGATATGTGTGACAATTTAGTGCTATGACAAGGTGTTGCCAGATCTTGCAACAACAGGCATACCTGTGAGACAGGTATACTATAAAACATATGAGACATACATAAGAGACATGCCTGAGTACTTTTCTGTACTTACTACTCTTCTCCTCCGAAGAAATTGTCATGACCACCTGCCCAGCACTGCAGGAGCTATATGACACTGTGAAGTATTTCTCCTAGTCAAGTTATGAACTCTTTAAACTGACATTTAAATTGCATTCATAAACAATTTATCCTATCTCTAATGCAGATGGGGTTTTGAAGAGGTAGCTGTTGGAAAGGCTTGCTCTGACCTCCTATAAAATTCAAACCCATTCTATTCAGTACCACTTTGGAGAGAGAAACAGTGCAAGCTTCTAAAGGAGGAGATGCTGGCTGAAATGCAGCCAAGAGATTTCAGGGAGCCTCCTCTAAAATACAGTACTCCAGAGCAAGCACACTATTTACCACTGCCTGGCTTCCCCTAAATAGGCTCTGGAGTGTAAACAGTAATAAATGTCCTCAGGACCCTAAAAGGGTACCTTAGGAATGAGAAAAGGTGAACTGCCGTACTGCATTTCCTAGTTACTGCTACGTGCAAGTATTTTACCTCTCACCTCTCAGTTATATTAGTCAACTAATTTATTGGGATAAATGTTGGATGACTGTGAGCTCTAGTCAGCATCCTCATTGTTTTGTTATCACTCAGACTGTGGAAGGAGAAAAAAATGTAACGAACTATTGATCTTCTTGTTGCTTGAACAATTTTTTTTCTCAGTCTGCAGCCATGGAGGGGAGAAGAAGTAAAGCCTGTATTTCTGATCTCACTGTAAAAGTACTGTAACCATACCTCATATGTTTTCCTGCCGAGAAAATATGCTGCTGTTCTACATGGGAAGACCAAAGATTTATATGTCTTGACTTTGTGCTGTGCACATAAATTCTAGCTCTTGGCTTCAATAGCTACATCAGTTAGAACCCTTTGAAAATTGTCAGCTGCAGGCTGCAGATATTCCCAAGTTCAATCAGACAGGAGCATCTTGAGTCTCCAGTGTGACTTCATCTATGCTGTGCTGCTAAACAAACTCATTTATGAATTAGACATAACTGATCCTCTGCTGCTCCACACTAGCTATGCTTTTAGTCCGCTGAGAAATCAGGTGTCTCACATGAAACTAGAGGTTGACTTGCAGATAGAAACTGTCTGTGATGCAATGTCAGTGCTACCACTTAATTCTGATCAAACTATGCCTTTTGAAAAGAGAGCAGAAACAATTTAGCTAGCAAAAATCAAGTTCTTCACAG
The DNA here is from genome assembly GCA_013396775.1 of Cephalopterus ornatus. Lineage (NCBI taxonomy): Eukaryota > Metazoa > Chordata > Aves > Passeriformes > Cotingidae > Cephalopterus > Cephalopterus ornatus. The sequence continues at coordinate 1,389 of VZRE01018285.1, forward strand.
AAGACTCCATTGTCTGTACTTCCACTTTTATGCCAATGATTTGATAATCAGTCTTTTTGTTCTAAAACACTTTCTCATGCAAAAATGGGTAATCAGTCATTTTTGTTTCCATTGCACACTGACATTTATTGGTACCTTTAATACACAGTTTCCATGAATAGTGCTATAGCCAGACGAAGGGAAGAGCTGACTTGAACTTCTAGCTCACTAATTCTTTGCAGATTAGCACTGTCAGCACTGATGGATGAAGGGAGAGATCTATCAGAATGGATGTGAAGGGTTTCACTCCTGCTTTGTAAATCATGCAGGAAATCCCACTGTAAACTAAGTCTCTGTCTCTCACAAATGTTAAAACATCACAAGCAGAGCAGTAACTCCCCAGTTAAATTGGCTTTTTGTTGCTGATGATCAAATTTCTTATAATCCTTCCCACTTGTTTTGTCTAGTGCTGCGTTAGTGATGAAAGGCCTTCAGATTTATTAAAAGAATATAAAAGCAGAACAGAGCAAATTAAAACAGCCCAGAAACTCATGAGCAGGGAAAAGTACATAAAGCCTTTTTGTGTGATCCTGCTGTTGATCACATTTCCCATGGAAGTCATGTGGGTGCAGAGCTATGCAACAGTCTCTAGGAGTGACCCTGTTTTTTTCAACTGGACACGAAAAAACTGAGCGGTGATATAAAGCACTTTGGAGTATCTTTCCCAGGAAAAATTATCTATTTGCTTCCTTTTTGAAGTAAAAGGAAAGGATTTATTTCATGTCTTTGATGCAGGGAAAACAACAAGTGGAGCACTGGTGGTTTGTGGAATGTGAATATGTCATCTTTTTTTCTTTTTTTTTTTTTTTAGTTAAAGAATCTCTCTTAATTCCCATGGTTGCAGACCTGCCTTCTTACAGATTTTTCGCCTTGATATTACTTCAGGGTGGGTGCCTTACCTTAGGCAGGGACACAGGGATCCAACCTCTAAATTGAAGCTGACTGATGTATTTTTTGAGACTACCTTCTATAGCTGTATCATTTTTACCTAATATAGGAGTTAGTTTCATCTTCTGAGAGGTTTTCTTGTTCTTCTCCCTGAGACAATAATGTATTCACCTACAATGAGACAGCTGGGTCAGGCTAAATTTCATAAAAATTTTTCATTAAAAATAGTATAGATGTATTAGAAAATATCCATGCATTCTCTTAATCCATTAGAGGAAATCACAAGGACTCTGGCCTCCCATTCAGTAGATCCTAATTCATATATTTCCCTTTTGATGAAAGATACATCCCCATTTTGCTTTAAAGACGCTATCAAATGCTAATTGTTGACTTTTATGACTTGTAGTTTCAGTAATTTCTAGTGAGATTGATAAAGGAAGGCAAAGCAGAGGTGACAGAAAGATCTTGGTTATTTAAGCCAGTCAGAGAAGGCTTGGAGGAGAGATAATTTCCTCTGTGAATAATATTTGAGTAAATAAGGAAACACAGATCCCTGAATAAGCTTCCCCTTGGGAGGAAGAAAACCTCTTTAAGCATAATAACTGGCTCTGAACAAATTCAGACTGGAAATGGTAAATCTCCTACCACTAGGTCAGTGGTGTTCTAGAATGAACTTCCAGCTGGAGCTGAGGGAGTAAGTGAGCCAAGTAATTCATGGGATGGATCTAGATGATTACTTTATGAAGGCATTATCTACTGCATGGCCAGTGCTGATTCATGGACTGGCACCAAATAGGGTCCTTCCAATCCCACGTTCTTAGAAGCAGTGCCCTAAAACAAGAGCTGTCTCTACGCAAAAGGACATTTCTTGTTTAGTACTTTTAGGTCAGACCACTCAGTATGAAGTGCAAATATTCAGTCCAAAACTCTCAGGGTAAAATAACACAGGAGGTGGACTGCACTTTCTCTTACCAAGCCTAATTTTATTTCAGAGAATTATGACAGATTTTGATGGAATCCCTCCTTGTCTGAGGATGTATGATTGAAAAAAACTCTATACTAAAGGACAGTAGAGCTTTGCTATTGTCCTAAAATCTGGAAAGGAGACAATTGGAGAATTGACATCTAAGTTCTCTCATTTTTAATAGTTGTCTCCCTGTACAACTTTCATGAATTGCTTACCAAGTATTTTTGGCTTAGGTTACTTCTAATTGCCCCTTGAAAATTCAAGGACACCTGACTGCATTAATTTTTAAAATGTAACTCGTCCTGTATTATGTGCTTATAGTTCATGCTGCAAAGAGGGAAGGAAATTTCAGAGTGACTTATGAGTGTGCACTATTATGTCTTTTCTTGATGATCCATTGATAAGGTTTGCTACTGGTTGAATGGTTTATTAAATGCCTTTCAGCCCATGTTGTATCTGCATATCACTCACTACAGACATTTCAGGTGTCATCAACTCTACAAACTGGGTCAGAGTAATGAAGACCCTTCTTCTGGTGTGAATACAGAGAAAGGGAAATCATCATTCAGGCCCTTTTTCCAGCAAGATGGTGGAACTTGACTTGCTTGTTACCATGGTTACTGAGAGTTTTTAGACAAGAAGCTTATTACTTAGCTTTGTCTTACAATATGGGTGTGGTTAAGTTGTGAGGCTAAATACTCTATGGGCATAAAGACATCTGTCCCAAAGTCACAGTTAGCATTTGATAAAGAGTGTTAATCACAGAATCACAGAATAGTTAAGGTTGGAAAAGACCTCTAAGATCATTGAGTCCAACCATTAACTCAGGACCACCATATTCACCGCTAAACCAAATCCCTAAGTGCTGCATCCACGTGGCTTTTGAACGCTTCCAGTGCTGTGATTCCACCAATTCACAGGACAGCCTGTTCCAGTGCCCAACTACACTTTAAGTGAAGAAATTTTTCCTAATAGCCAATCCAAACCTTCCCTAGTGCATCGTCAGGCCATTTCCTCTTGTCCTACTAACAGAGCACAACATAGTTCTTTCAAACTCAGTTTTCCTCACAAAAGGCACAGAGATTGTACATACCAAATTCCCCCTGGATCAGTGCACGCTGGGACCAAGGTGTGCATCCTCGACACACAGGCGGAAGGGTACAGAATAGATAGTGTAGACCCAAGCAGTATCACCATGGAGATCTCACGGTTGTTTCCATGACATTTATTGGTATTTTCAATTCTTCATGAGTGGTGAATAGGAGTGAGAAAAGCAGCCATTCCACCTTACAGAAAGAGAAAAAGGAAACATGCAGCACACTTTAAATTCACTGTTTAAGAAATTGCTTTTAAATCTTCACATTAGATGTATAATAGCTTTTTGTCAAGCAGTGAATTTCTTCAATTTTGCATTTTTGTATTGCCTGTTACTGTCCTGTGACTGCACCTAATAATAAATATTAACAGGAGTTTTATTCAGGCTTTAGTTACATACTAAATAAATTACATTGAATTTAAATGTAAGAAAAATCTGTTTTACTGTAAGAGTGATCAAACACTGAAGCATGTTGCCCAGGGAAATAGTGGAGCAGCCATCTCTGGAAATGTTCAAATCCTGACTGGATATAATCCTGGGTAACGGGTTCCAGTGGAGTCTGCTTGATCAGGGGTTGGACTAGAAGATCTCCAGAAGTGCCTTCCTGCCCCAACAATTCTGTGATTGAGTGATATCAAAGCAGATACATAAGAAGACATACCACCAGATGCTAACCTTCAAAAGTACCAGGATTTCTTTTTGCTGACGTGAGTGTGAATTGAGCAAGAGCATGGGTGGTATGCAGCTTTGCCAGGAAATCTAAGATGTGCTTTGTTAGAAGTATGGTGCTAATAAAAGCATCTTTTCTGTGAGATCTATTTTTATTTTCAATAACTAAGGGGCACCACCCACCCTTTATATTGAATTGCACACATTTTCTGTTATTGCTGTTCGCCATATTTGTCTGTGACACCAAGATATACTAATAAATAGTGTTCTCTAAGAGAAACAAAAGCTTTTAGCACTTAGATAAAAAGGAAGGGAGTGTTTTTCTTAGAGGAGAAACAAGTACAAGAGAGAGTGGTACATCATACATAATATGTTGATTTTCTAAAATAATAGAAGACTCAGAACATATATTTGTGACAATGTATCAGTATTAGAGTTTTATGTTTTATGTTTTCCTGACTTCTTTCTTTCTCAGTGGATTTTCTACTGCATCTGCAAATGAAAATAAAAACTACTTGAATAAATAGCTAATCAAAACTTAGTCTTATAAGAAATATTGGTTTGCTGCAATCTTTCTTTGCGAGAAAGCTGAAGTGTAGGATATCTGTTGTTTTACTTTCTGCTACCTAAGAATGAAAATTCTATTGTTGTTTATTAGTCTGATCTTTAAAATGTTTCACAAAACACACTTGATAAATAATGATAGATTCTGCGAGGAAAAAAATTAGGTTTGACTCATTGCTGGTTTTAAAATCACAGTGTGTTAAATAAGACTGGGATAATTGCTTTGTCAGAGTGGTTTCCTTCTCTTTTGGAGCTCTCCTAAGCTATTTTAGCTGGTATTAGGTTGTTCTTTTTAGAATTCAAAGCAAATTTCGAAGATGCTTAAACCAAACTCAGATCATGGCTATTAGCTCTGTTTCATACCATTCAAACATTGTAATAACTAGCATTGAGTGGGTCTTGCACAGGTGGAACATGAATTTGAGAGATATTGGAACACTTACAGTTCCTACTGAAATTCTTGCATTTTTGATAGGCTGTTCAAGATCAAAGAATAGGCAAAAGAGTTGTGAATGCACTTTAAGTCCTGTTAAAACTCAAGAGCAGTAAAATGTTTTCATATAGACATTAATTTGCAGTAATGCTTATGAGTACTGAGATATTATGGACAGAACAGTACAAGAAGGTTCTGCACATAGATATTACCATGGCTTGGTGTTTCTTCATATTGTTTCCAGATTTAAAAACATTTCCAAGTTTCTGTGCACTGGTACACCACCACACTGTATCGCATACCGTGCCATATCATGACTCTGGCCAAGAATATAGCGTTCATTTCCGTAGCAACTGTAAATGAAATAACAGATACTTTGCATGTGACTTTGACTATGTTATGTTAGTGCTCTGTCAATGTCTTAAAATTCTCTAGTTCTACACTGTGATGAATTCATTGTCTGCACAGTCAGGCCCTGTGATTTTAAGTTCCAATAGGGTGTTTTCAAGAAGTGATGGCTACAACTCAGAAGTTTTTATAGACTGGCAAGATTTAAATAAACATCCCAATGATTTCTTGAACCATCTCAATCTTTTATGTCTACAAAACCAGACTGAAAAGTTTTCAGGGAATAACTTGATTTGTAAAGTTTGCATAATTTCTGCCTTTTCCTGCAAACCCTGCTCACATATCCTTAGGCATAAAATATATTCTTGGAGCCACTGGAATGGCAAAGGTACAAGCAAGAAATTATTTAAAGGCACAGACTTGATCTGTAATTGAAAATTCCAATAAGTAATATTTAATTTTTTTTTTTATTTGACATTTTAAAATTTTCTGGTGGACTAAGCTGTTGCATTAGGTTGTGCAAGGCTCTTCTCCTCTAAGGTACCCAGAGATTAGACAGCAGCGGAGTGCAGTGTGATAGGGCAGCTAAAGGAATGGCTGAAATTGACTGAAAGATATCACTGTATTTGTTTATATTTTTGACTAGAACAAACCAAAGAGGAAGCTAGCTCAGAGCAAAACAGAGGGGCTCTTCTGCTTGTTTCCCATGCACATAAATATTACTCAGAGAGCCCAAACACAGTAATATCCTCAGTTTCTTCCTTTTGAAAACACATGCCAGCAACTTGTGGATGATTTGCTACAACTCCAGATTTTGCATATGCGCAGATATTGTCCCCCTAGAAAATGTCAAATGCAATCTGTGTCAAAAGCTCCTGCTGATATCTCTGCACAGAACCATGACATTACTGTCTTTCCAAATCTGTGGACCAGAGCCAAAATATCTATTGACCACAGACCACAGAATTTCCTCTCCTGCCCCCAAAAAACACACCAAAACATTAATGAGGTTATCCAGCAATTCAGAGGCTTGAAGAATGAAATAGTACATTGAATGGCAATCAGTACAGGATATATGCTTTCATTCTAATTATTTCTTAATTGATATAATTAACCACAGATCAATACACTTGGGACTTTTTTGGGTAAATAAATCAAGTGGTAAAGTACTAGCTGCACCTTTATTCAAAAATGTAAGTAAATTTCACACTCATTACATGAATCTTTTAACATCCTGTAAACAGTTTTGTGTAATATCCAGATCACATCACTGAAATTTTTTTTAGAGACTAATGTGTAATTTGTTTCCTGCACAGTCTTTGTATGCAGATACTGATACTATACACAAATTTCACCACTTTTAGGAGAAAAGCTTATTACCTAATATTATAGCCATTATTTATATATTATGAAAATAATTACAGGTTCGCTGTTACGGCCATCGAGAAAGTACCTACTAGAAAGGTAGAATAAAGCTATGACAAACATTTTAAGAAGTGTCTGCAAATTACTTGCAAGATTCTGATAAAGTGTTACTAAATGCCTAAAACTAAAGAATTGAAAGTAAAAATTCTAGCACTCTGCAGTACAAGCGTATGTCTCTGACCAATTATCTACTGATTTCAATCTCTGTTTCATCAGCTGAAAGAGCCACCCAGGGCTCCCTGAATACTGACTCCTTGCAAATTATCCCATTCCATAGCAGGTGACGAGAAATAAAACCATAGTCCCCTTTGTCTCATCTTTATTATCCAAATCAGATAATTCTTTTTTATACATATATATATCACTACAGAGTTCCAGTAAGACAATATTCTGAAGTCAGCAAACGGTTCCTAAATGGGGATCTGATAAGCACTCTATTTGGACAATGTGTACGTAAATGGTGCGATTTTTCAAGTGCCATACAGTGCACTCTACTTAATTGGGATGTGCTTAATCAGAAAAATCATTTAATGGGACATTGTTTGGGGATCCATTTTAAGCCCAGTGATAATTAATAGCAATGAGTGCTGATTAATGGTATCACTAATTCTGCATACCGGGAGACTCTCTAATTATTTGGTCGTGATGATGCCTTTTGTGTCTCACTCTCCTGGCAATTTGCTCGGTTTGCTTCTCCAAGAACTGATTTCAGTCTCTGCAGTGGTAAAAAAAAGGATCAGTAACCAATCCACTCCTACCTATTCTCAGTAGTCAATGGGAGTAATTCCAAGGTTGTTTGTAAAAACATTCTTGCTAAATGATACTTGGGTTTACCTCTTGCTGATTAGTGGTGGTCTGAAACGATAAGTGGGGCAAGGTTTGTTGGGAAAATAGATTATTTTCATAAGAAAAAATGCAATAAAGAAGGTACTGAAATTTGGCATTTACAACAGGGATGATGTGACTTAAAAACTGACAAAAATGAGACACCTTCATCCATCAGTTTAATTAAAGGGAGCACTCCTCCGTACAAATCATCACTTTCTGCTTAGTAGAAGTCTGCAAGGGAAAGAACAAACTCTGTAGAAACACAGGACTGAACTTCCCTTTGTTCTGTGATATTCTAGCTGGTCGCCTGTAATCATCATAGTATTTCCGAACATGGAAAAGTTGCCCCAAACAGCCCAAAAGGCTACCTGAAAATTTCATCATGTACACAACAAAATAAAAGTGTGAAACAGTGTTGATCACTTTGTCATTACAGCATTTTTTTTTTTTTTAGTTTAGTGGATCCCCTCTGATTTTCTTCCAAAGAAATCATTTACAAGGCTTTTTTTATAAAATAATTTTATCACAACACAAGCTTTGGTTCCCTTTTACATTTCTAGCTGAAAAAAACAACAAAAAAAAACCAACAACAAAAACAAAAACAAACAAACAAATAAAACCCCAAAACCCCAAACAAACAAACAAACCAACCACCACAAAAATTCACTTATTAAAAATAAGTTACTCTAGTTATTAGTGCAAGTTCAGAAACTACATGAGGAAAAAACCTCTCTCCATGCTGTGAGGTGCTGTGGGTTTCCTCAGCTCATCTGCATAGTTCAGTTCTGATTTTCAGCATCCACTGTGCAATTTCACAATCACACAATACACAGAGACAATGGTGTCATCCATCAACCAATTAATGACAGATGCTACAGGAGGAGGCCTCATATATGCTGAATATAAAAAATATAAATATTTATAGATATTAAAAATACACAAATTTTGAGCATTATCTGGAAAGGGAAAAAAGGCATTGGGTTCATTTTATTAAAGATGCCAACAGAGAACTGATAGATAAGAACTAATCATTGAAGGCACCTTGCCTAGCCAGTGGAGAGAAGGAGGCAGTGGCATGCTGTTCATTACAAAAAGAATTAAAAAGGCAACTTAAGACCAATTTTTTTCTCTATTGTTCATTGTGTTATCCCAATACTTTGAACTGCATGAAAATTCATCTAAGAAAAGAGGCTTTAGTGTAGCACCTGCAGGCAGCAACAGAATGGTATTTGCAGTGTTTCATCTATACTGATTGTAACATGCTGATAGAATTTGGGATCCTTACTAAAAGTTGCCTGTTAAATTTGTCAGCCCCTATAGCAGAAGTTTTCATACCACAGCAGCCACTGATCAGCACCTGAGTTTGTCAGACCTTATAAAAGTTACCTGTATCAGCACTGCCTCTAAGGTGAAACCCCAAGCTAACAGAAATGAAATTAAGAAACACCCTAAAAAATTACATTATATAGTACATTATATAGGGTCAAAGCTAACGGTGACCCTAAGCCACCAGAAAGTCTTGTTTCACGGTTTAATTCTGGGTTCTTGTCCTGATTGCCCAGAGTGCAGGGACTTCATCTCATTCCCAGGCTCCTATCTGAATCTCTGTCCAAAACAAACCTTGATATGATTCTGGGAATTGCTGTGTCCAGGAATGCATTCTATCAGGCATTAAGGCTGAGACTGCTCTGTGTTTGACTATCTCAGTCATGTCTGGGTATGCAACTCTGGTTCATGCCAAAAACTACTTGTCTGTAGGGCTGCAAAACATTCTTCACGTTATTAGTTGAAAGAGTGCCTAAGAGTAATATTTATGTTGATGAGGAAGGAGATGCAAGGTTGAAAGCTCTGTAGTGAGGGGATTGAATGAGGCCAGCCAGCTCTAGAGAAGTGAGGACCCAAGCCACCCTGCACATCTTGGCCTGGGATTCAGAAGTAATGCCCCAGAAAATCTTCACTAAATCCTGCATTGCAATACTTTCTTCAGGCATCTAATAAACCAACAGTAACCTACACAAGAGTATAGGCTTCAGTGGAGATGCTGAACTTAATTTTTTGGTTTTGCAGATCTCATTTTCCCCTACTGTACCACCTCCATCCCCACACACACACAGAGAAGACAACTCATGTGAACCTGCAGCCCCTATTTTAGTGACTCTTTAACCATGGTAGCAAAAAGTCATCAGGCTTCAAGAATTAACTCCTGAAAAAATCCAAGATGAAGATTCCTAAGAGAGAGAAATGATGAAAATACATATAATGATCTTGAAAAACTTTAAAAGAAAATACAAAGAATATTTTTTTTCTTTCGTTAAGGTAATTAGTAGGGAAAAACAGTAGTGATTAAGGGTTTCTTGATGTTGTTTTATTAATTTTGGGTGAAATATTTGCTTTAGTAAAATGAAAGAATATTTGCTGTTGACTTCAAGGGAGGCAGGACTTCACCCTTTCTATCCTTCAGCAATAAACAAGCTTTAAAATGGTAAGAATCATCTTACTTAACCAATATTTATGTTTGAGCTAAATTCCATCTACTGTTAAGTCACAGGTATAAGCATTTCTAGAATGAAATCAATATGATCTATTTCAGATGTTTATTTTTTACATGTCTGTCTTTAAAAATAATTAATTACATTCTAGCATTTTTCCCCCTTTCTTCCTATAGTAAAAGGAATGTAAACTACTATCATCTACATGTAACCAGATAAATCCCACTCCAGCGTATTTGTCTCAATATATTTCAAGTTTTCTTACTGTTGAGTATGCAGTAAATTCTGGTCAAATTAAACTTTATATTTTTCTATTTTACTTTACATATCTTTTGATTTGATATTCTTATTTTATCTTAATAGTCACAAGCAGAATGTGAAAATTTTTTTAATGTGTTTTATAAATTCTGCATATGTAATTATATCAATAGTTATAATATTACACTATAATTAATACACTGTACATTCAATAAACCAATACCATAACACAAAACTGTTCAAAATTGTGGGAATATATGTAAACACTAAAATAGAAATATTAAAGTGTTTACTGGTGTCAGGATGTGTATTCATAGTTACTACATTTTTTGTGCAATATCTTGCATGCCTGTGTTTCACAGACCTAGTTAACCTACAGTTAACATTGTCAGAAACTGTATTCTCTCCATGAAATATTTTATATGATAAAGAGCTTTAAAGTTCTGCTAAATGTATACTTAAGAAAGACTGTAAAGATGAGTAAAGGCAGAAATTTTAGCTTTTTTTTATAATAAATATGAAGCCACAGTACAGTTGTGTTTGGCTAGCTGAACCATACTTCTGTTTTCTACAGTTTTGGTATAGAAATGTTCCATACTTACATAGAAATGTTCCATACTTACAGGAAGGGAAGCAAAGAAGGAAGGACTGACTTGTTGCTGGAAGAGGTGTGTTTTCCTCACTGGGCTGTAAAATAGGCTTCCTAATCAATATATTGCAAATTATTAATACAGCACTTGCATTACTGAATACAATTGATTCCATTGCCTCTTTTGGCCTCCTCTTACATACATGTTGCTGACCCTGGTGAAATCCAAATTAATTGGAAGAATTACTACTAATTGATATTGTCTCCAAATGAAAGTCAATGAGGAATTCTATTCTTGCTTTCACATGGGAATTTCAATCAAATTCCCAAATCAAATTGCAGCAAAAATCCATTTTTTTAAAAAAGTGTAGTTACCTTATCAGTAGTTTCAGATGCACTTGCAAGAGTTCTTCTGAACAGATTAATACCTGCTGTA
>VZRE01018293.1:0-10514 GCA_013396775.1 Cephalopterus ornatus
CAGGTGTTCAGCCATCCCCAGGAAAGCACAGCTCCATCAGTTGTAATGATTGCGTAGGAAGACAGACACCATCACTCCAAACATCCCCCTTTTCTCCTTCCCCCCATTTTGTATACCGAACATGGTGCCATGTGGTCTGGAATATCCCTTTGGTCAATTGGGGTCACCTGTCCCATCTGTGTCTCCTCCCACCCTCCCAGGCAGCCCCAACTTCCTCACCAGTGTGGCAGTACAAAAAGCAGAAAAGGCCTTGGCTCTGTGTAAGCCCTGCTCAGGAATAACAAAAACATCTCTATATTATCAACCCTGTGTTCAGCACAAATCCAAAGTACAGCCCCACACTACACTCTATGAAGAAAATCAGCTCTACCCCAGCCAAAACCAGCACAGTTGGTCAGGAAGAATTGGTAGTTCAGCCTGAGCTCAAAGCATCTTCTAGGCTGCTGTAACTGGAAGTGGTATGAATGGAATGCTAAAGGTGTGAACCCTTCATGGAAAAAGGGTACCTTCTCACAAGGTAGCTCAATGAATTCTAAGATTGACTCTTCCGCACGAAGTCTGTTGTTAAGCTTTCTTGTGCTGGATGTTTGTGACACAGCGCACAAACTGTGAGGCCAGAACTGTTATTTTCACTGCACATAACCCACCCCTAGAAGAGCAGTGGTGGTGGGAAGGAAGGGTTTGAGCTGGAGTACTAATCTGTAGTAACTGTTTGTTTTTCTTACAGTGCAGCTGTGGACCACAGGGAACTATCACTGGTACCTGAAACAAAGTCTACATTTTGGTAGTTTGGAGAAAGATCGGTTGGTGTCACTGCTATGGGACAGAGAGAATCTGTATAGACTGCATATTCTCTGCCAGGGCTGGCATTACCTCTCGTATGACTGGCATTGGGCCACAGACCATGGGATGGGGGAGAACAGTCAACATGTGGCAAATGTGGCTGTCATAGATGGCGGTAAGCAGTGGGACAGCGCTGCAGCTCTAGAGTTAGAAGAGGTGGTGTAGCCTTTTGTACGCAGGCTGGGTGGGATTATGGTTCTTTTGCTGTTTCTATAAAGCTGTTACCGAAGGGGTCCATGTAATTGGTGGAAGCCTCAGAGGTGGGTCGGTGAAGTTAACTGCTAAGAGCACAGCAAATATTTTCCTGTAACATTATTCCTACTACCAATAAAGAACCCAACAAGAGCCTCATTAACATTTGGAGTGAGGTGCAGCTTGGGTTATCTTCTCTTTTTTTTCCCACAGATAAAGTGCTTGTCACAGTGTTCCAGCATGCTGTGGTGCCTCCACCCATGTGTTCCTATGAGCTCCAGCTCCAACAGGCAGTTAATCAGGTTGCATTTCACACAAATCCCAAACATAGTGGGGACATGGCTGTCCTAGATGCTGATAACAGGATCTCTCTGTACAGATATGGTGAGAGCATGTTGCACAGCCTTGTTAAAAGAAAACCTGTGTTCCTGAGAGCAGTATCCTGAGGGACCAGTAGGGTGGTGGTCACTCAAACCTTTAGTAGTTAGGAATGGGACATGTTTGGTTTAAGTGTGGGTTCAAGCTCTGCTCTCATTTCGAGTAATTTGGGTGACACAGAAGCATTTTGGTGGTGCATTGACTTTGTGAGAAGACAGTATTCAGTACTTGTTTGCTAGTAATATCCCCCTGACTAGCTTCAGCTTGAGTGCAGCATGTGGTGTCTTGTGTAATCTGTTCTGATGGCATGTTGCTGATCGGCACTGGAGATGTCTGAGAATCTATCTGGGGCACCCAGCACTTCTCAAAGCAGTCCTACATACAGTGTGCTGTGAGTAAACAGGCTGTTACTGCTGTCTCTTGTTTTGTACTGCAAGGTAACTGTCTGCTCCAGCATGAGTGTTAATGAGAATTATGTGTTGGCTGTACCAAGTAGGAATGGAATTTTCTGACTTTTCTTATAGTTTGATGTAGTTTGATCTATTTTTTGATAAGATTGAAGCTGGAAGGGGCTCTCTTGAAAGCATCTCTAAACTCTGCTTTGTTCTGCTTTGTGTTTGCTAGGACAGAGTACGGTGAACGACCCTACTGTAAAGTTAGGAGCTGTGGGTGGAAATGGATTTAAAGCAGCTGTGGAAACACCATACCTGGATAAAACCTACAGGTAATATAGAACTAATACAGCTGTAGTGTCAAGAAGAGGCTGGTGCCTACCTGGATGCTTTAAAGGTCACAGCTCCAAGCACTTGTCTCAAGATTTTTAAGAGGTTGTCAGAAAAACATGGTTTCATTTTGTTGACACTGTGGCTGCAACTACTGCTGAGAAGTGCCGTTGACTGATGTCCCTGTCTAGTGGAAGCAGTGACTCTCAGTGACAGTCCTGAGATAGCTTTTCCTGTGCCCAGTGCTGCACTTGGTCTCTGGGAGCAGGAGCACAAAGGAATGGCTGTGCAGTGCCCTGGCCCATGATCTTGGCACACTGAGCAACTGAGTTGCTTGCATGGCAGAGACGGTGACAAGGTTAAAAATCCCACTCTGCTCTTTATTTGTTCCTTGAGGCAGTTGGCATGAAAGCAGTACAACTTAGGGAAAGCAAAAGGGGCTTTCTAGTTCTCATCCTTTACCTCCAGCCCAGCCTGTGGCAGGATTCATGCTTTGGGTGTCTGTGTTTCTGCACTGGAGCCCTCTTAGCCATGCTGTGTGTCTGAGCAGCCAGGCTGGCTTACCTAGGAAGACCTTTGCCTCTCCAGTGAGGTGGCTTACTGAAATCAAGTTCTGTTTGCTTCCCAATCTCTCTTATTTTGTGACAGGGTTGATGTGAGACATGACAACAGTGGAGTGATGGATCCCCTGGGGCTTCGATTTCTCACCTGGCTGCCAGATGGCAGCTTCCTGGTGGTTGGTCAAGGTCATGATGCTGCTCAGTCTGTCCTTCACCATCTGACTGCAGTGCCTCATGTGGCTGGAGCTGAGGAACAGTGCCTGAATTTATGGTACTAGAGATCTGTCAGCTGTGGCTGAAGTCTGAGAACACCTCTGGACAGTTTCTTACTAGATTGCAGCCTGGAGGCTGTGGGTTGGGGAATTTGGCTCTCTTCCTGCAGGAGAACGAAACAGCTCATTAAGCTGCCTGCTGCTCAGCACTTGCATGTAATCCTAATGCCTACACCCAGCCTAGCAGCAGTGTGCATGCTAACATGCCTGTGTTAGTACAGGATAGCTCTGTTCCCTTGAATTCCAGGCCCTCAGGGCAGGCTGATGGGACATGACACTGAATTCCCCCATCCTACCCTTTGCCCACCATTATCAAGGTCCAGAAGGGGACTACTGGCCCTTGTAACTGCTTTTCTCCGCCTCCTCACCTGCTGGTTTTGTGGGGCCAGTTGAATTAAAACCAGATCACAAAAAAAAAAGCCACTTGGGGTACAGAAATACGCTTCACAAAGACATCTGGAGAGTTGCTTTCTGCAGCACTCAGACAGCAAAGACAGCCTGATTTACATATGAACTGTAGAACAGAACAAAAGAAGTGTGGGTTTCAGAATGCTGCAAGCATGCAGATAGTATCCGGCATGGTTAGGCTGTTGGCTGAAGTTGCTGGTGCTCTGTGGTGCCAGTGTCAGCTGACATAGGTGTGAAAAGACTGCACAAGATCCTTGCTTGAACAAAGTATCTGTCTGTGTGGAAATACCGCATCTTTCCATCTGGCCACAAGAAAGGTGGGATACAGGTTTTAAGTGTATCTCCTGTAACTGATGTTCTTTTTTCCTCTGTGTTGCTTCAGGTTGTCTACACCTGTAGATGGAGAAGTGATCAGCCTGTACTGCAGCCCAGTGACCAAAACTGTAGCTCTGCAGCTGGCTGATAGACAGATCCTAAAATACCTGTGGGGTAAGCTGGGCCCTGTTAAAGTACTTGGTCTTAGTTGTAGTTATTACAGATTTCTTAAAAGGTTTAATGAGATGATTTGACTTTCAGGGACTTGAGTGACAATTGCTGGGTAGTTGGTGCTGCCTTTCATGCTCCCTCAGCTCCCAGAAATTGATTTGTGTGAGAAAGCAATTAAAATTGTTAACTTTTTTAATGTGTATTTGTATTTATGTATGTGTGTATGTGTTTATGTATGTATATTTACACACACACATATATATACGCACACACACAAAGTTCAGTGCTGACTGACTGCCACATCCTTGGTACTTCTCTCTCATTCCATATTGGAATAAAGGTGCTATTGAGCCCCAGAAGTTAATGCCTTCTTGTCTCCTGAGTCCTGGACTTCTGTATCGGCATTCCTCCCCTCTGTCAAACAGTGGAGCTTGTTCCCAGCTCTGATTTTCTTGTACCATGTGGTTTTAATGTCTGAATTTTTGATTGGCTGGAAAACAATTCATTCTTCTTTTCTTCTTAGAGGCTTCTACTCCAGTCCTTGAGCCCTGGCGGACGAGCAGTGGCTCTGCTGTTCAGTTTCCCTACCCTTGTGTGCAGACTTCTATCACAAGGATCAGTGGTGAAGTAAGTGAGACTGTGAGCAGATTAAATTCCCTACACAGTTATTCTCTATGTCAAAAGTGCACCATGATCCTCTGCACAGGGTCCAATGGTACTTCCTTATGGCATTTCTCATAAGGCCCTGTGCAGACCTGAGAGCATATCTTTGCCTTCCAAAGCATTTGTGATGGATTGCAGTTAGCACCTAATCACCTCAATCTATGACTATAATGAATAATGTCATTAAAGAGCGAGAAACTTCAGATTGAAAATTTCCAGCAGTCACTGCCATGTGCTTTTTGAAAGGAGTATTTTTCTCTCTTCTATATGAACTTAACCTATTAGCAAATATGGCTGCACTGAATTACTCAGATCTCCTACTGCTGGTGATGGTTTCTTGATAGCTGCAACAGCTTTAAGAATGAATAGCTGTTTTGCTGATAGTTTCAGGGTTTCTTTCCTTCAGCATGCATCCTGGTGAATGCTGTATGAAGCTGCTTTGCCATACTCTGCTGCATTTCCTCTGGTATTTTGGACCAAAGCGCTGCTGAATAGAAAAAACTAAATTTCTGGCATGATTTCTGCTTCTGTTTATGACTGTGCAGTTACAGGGTAGGCCAAGCTGGATTTCCAGCCAAAACATCTGTTTAAAGATGTTTAAGTTTTAGCCCTCCTGGAACACAGGTTGCATGAATTCCTGTGCAGCTTCTCTTAAGTAATTCAATGAGGTAGTCATTACCTAATTGTAAGGTACTTCAATCCAGTGCTTGTCAGTGTTGTAAAATACTGGAGGTTTGATGCTGATAGCTCATAGTTGTCATCCTTTTTATTTACAGGAGGTGATCCTGGGCCTCACAGATCGATGCCGTTTTTTTGTGAATGATGTTGAGGTACCGAAGTTTTTGTCCCTTGTTGCATCCCCTTTTCCTCTGCCAAAGGAAGCTTTCCTGTTCTGTTCTATACAGTGATAAACTTAATTTTTCTACAGGTTGCTTCCAACATCACCTCATTCACCATATACAATGAGTTTTTGTTGGTGACAACGAACTCCCACACCTGTCAGTGCTTCTGCTTAAAGAACTTATCAGTGAAAGGTAAATGTCAGCACTGTTTGCCTGCTGCTGATAGCTCGTGGCCATTGTCTTGGAAGAAAAGTTGTCCCCGTTTTTCAGTCCAAACCTGCTGTATTTGGGTCCCTCAAAGGAGCTGCTTAAGAGACGAGAGTAAGAGAGCTGCTTTCAGAAATCGGAAAGCAAGAAATGCAGGGAACTGACTTTATACATCACATGCTTCTCACAAGGAGCAGTATTTGTCCTGTAGTTGTTGTCCCCTCACTGTTTTCAAAAGCTCAGCCCTGCATTCGCTCCCTCCCCTCCATGTCCCAAAATAGAACAGTCTGTGTGCTGTTTGTGGGTGTGTGGTAGAGAAGGGATTACTGTAGAAAGAATTTCTGGTGATACCTGGTTTTGAGAAATATGATGACCTTGGTAAAGGCAGGATGAAAACTTAATAGTGCTTTACACCTTTGTGTGCTTCTCTCATCTGCTTTCTTGGGCTTTGTGATCCTGTTGTATAGAGGACATAGCTCTGCTTTATGTGCAGGTACAGCAGGGATTGGCACTGAGAGGTTCTCATCCTGTCAGGAATTGTTGAACATCTCTGGTGTATTGTTGACTCAGTTGGTCCAGTACAAACTTGTAGGGCTACCCAGCAGGGCCTTACTGGGGCGCTGTGCTGCAGTGTGCCATGTGTGCTGATAAATACCTTGTCTTAGCCCTGCAGGCCAGCCTGAGCAGTGCTGCTGCACCCAACAGCGAGACCCTGCGCAAGGTGGAGCGAGGGTCACGCATCGTCACCGTTGTTCCCCAGGACACAAAGGTTGTGCTGCAGGTCAGTGCTCTGCCCATGTCTGCTGTCAGGGTGTGTAGGGGGCCGTCTCACTGGGCAGCACCTGGCCATCATGCAAACAGTCCTGTAGTGCTGCAGCGCAGGCAGCTGGCTATGAACAGAACTGGGAAGGATGATTCAAATTCAGAGTGGCTGAGGTAGTGTAGTGCTGCATATTGTGGCTTCTCACCATGAATCTCAGACTCACTTCCTAGGACTTCCTAGCAGCCCTCCATTAGCCTTGGCACTGAGTTTGTCTGAAGTGCTGAGCTCACTCCTCAGAACCAGCAGAGATTCACAGAATGGAGAAGGATGGCATTTGAGAAGCACCACTGGAGATGTGGAGCCCAACATCCTCCCCGGAGCAGGGCTAACCTGAATAACCTGATCAGATTGCTCTGGGTCTTGCCTGGTTGAGAGAGGAGTCTAGCCCTCCTGAGGAAGGAATGTTTCTGAACTGAGAAGAATTCTCAGATATTATTCCACAGTCACTGAAATTTCATGTCCTTTGAAGTGAACAGACAGGCCCATGCACCTGCAAGTAGCAGACAGGCTTAGAAAATTGGCCAGTCCTCACTTTGCCTACAATGTAGGTGGAGTGACTACAAATAAGTAATTGTGTGGATCTTGTGTTATAGATGCCAAGAGGAAATCTGGAGACTGTTCACCACCAAGCTCTGGTTCTTGACCAGATTCAGAAGTGGCTAGACAGGTAAATGGCACAGGTGTATTCAGGTCTTCTCTCCCTCAGTTTGAGCTGTTAGATGCTGACTGACCTGGAAAAGAGAGGGAGGCTAAACTCAGGGGAATTGACCTTCTTAGAGGGAATGAAACTGTTTCTGGGGCTACCAGCTAGAATTCCATCTTTCAGCAGTGCCAGGTCCTTCTCACTTCACCACTAAAGGGCTTATTACATGTGCTGAGATTGTGCGGGTGGGAGAAATCTTCATCTGCTTCATTCTCCAGACTTCTCAATCGTTTCATGATGAAGCTGGCTGTTTTCCATTTTTTGCTTAATTCACTTATATTGAAATTTTCTGAAATGGAAATTGATCCATTAGGTTAAAATGTAGCACTCTCTTTTTACGAGGACAAAATAATGCAAGTTCTGTATTGCTTCATCAACCTGGCATGCTGGTGTCCCAGTGCAAGGGCTGGCAAAGAACAGTGGTGACCTTGCACATTTTTTCAGGAAGGCAATCTACACAGCTTATTGCTTGGGCTGTTCTCTTCCCACTGGTTCTGTGCTTAGCTCTAGTAAGTTGCCTTTATTTGCAGATATTGTGTCTTATCCACTATGTAAACTGTCCAACCTGACTCATTCCTCCAGGCTTATGTTCAGGGAAGCTTTTCAGTGTATGAGGAAGCTGCGAATCAACCTCAATCTTCTCTATGACCACAATCCCAAGGTAAGTATGCCCAGTTCTATTGTGGTGTTTGCCATGCTGATCTACCCTGGAATTCATCGCTGTTGAACACTGGGTTAAAAAGAGTAGGTGGTGTTTTCAGCAGAAGTGGCTGCTCTGCACTGCTCTGCACTGTGACATCATCGTGCAGGCAGATTAGATTTAGCATTTCCTTCACTCTATACTTTCAAAGAAAGTCTCTGAATTTGTTCTTGTACTTAGTGTGCCAAGAATATTCAGAGTAACAGTGGTAATATGCTTGTTCATTTCAGGTATTTCTGGAAAACACAGAAACCTTTATCAGGCAAATAGATTCTGTGAACTATATCAACTTGTTTATCACTGACCTGAAGTGAGTATAATTCTGCAAATGGAACATGTATGTAGTCAAGTAGTGGTACATAATTTTGTCAAAATATTGGCAGGTCTTCAGTGTGGGTGCACGGAGTCAGAAATCTGGCATGTTAAGTCATAAAGGCCTGAGTAAACTCAGTAGTTTCAGAGACAGTCTGTCTTGTTGGGAATTCCAGCTTGCAGGCAGCCATTAGATTTTTGCAGCAAGGAATTAATACATTGTCCGACTGCTCTGACTTGTCTTCTGGTTCGCTGTACAGCAGTAAATGAGAACAGAGAAAGTTTTGTTCCCACTTAAAGAGGAGCAAGATGGCACTGCTTATCTAGAGCCTGAGGCCAAGATACTTGCTTGGATTCCCAAATCAGGTCCCCTGACTTCTTTGTTAAAGGTTGAGTGATAAAACTCTAAGGCACCGATCTGTTTTATTTTCAGTTTTGACCTGACCAGAAATAATAGGAAATGTCTTATTTTTCAGAAGTGCTCAGTGGATAAATCCATACCGGATTTAGTAGAAGACAGCTGTATCTTGTAAATCTTGCCTTCTGTGCTGGGGGTTTTTTTTGTGCAACTGAAGTAGTTGTTCTGACCATTTGTCAGGTTTTTTTAATGCCTCTCTTGGCTGACAATCAATTGGGAGTGATAAGAGATTTTGGAGAGCTTTCTGGTAGTGTGACAGGCTGTGTGTCAGTATGGCGTGACATAGCTATTTTGTTGAGTTGTAGTTTTCTACATGCATTTGTGTTTCTTAATGTTATTGTCCTTGTTCTGGGTTGTCTGATGGACACTGCTGTTATTCATGTCATCCGTTTTTATTTAGAGAAGAAGATTTCACAAAGAGCATGTACCCATCTCTGAATGGTAGCAGTAATACCCAGCCATGCCAGCAGTCTGATCAGAAGAAAGTTAACCTCATATGTGATGTGATGAGAGTTGCTATGGAACACATTGACCCTCAAAAGTGAGCACTTTCTTCTTGTAGGTGAAGGGAACCATTAGGGAGGTTTCTAGTAAGTCACTGGCAGAAAGCAAAGCTGTCTTTGACATCAGTTATTTTGCTTCAGGTTCTCTGAGATGAGCTTGTGCTCCACAAAACTTAGGTATACCATACCTTCCTTCTGCTGAGGATGCTGTCCTGGAAACCACAACATCTGATAATTCCACAGATAGCAACAGCATTTTACTACCAGAATTAAAATAACAGATGCAGGATGCTTATAAGGGTTCAAGAAGTACAGTCTATTTAGGATCAGTGTGGTATGGGGATGGAGAGACACGAGCAAGATTCTCATATCAGTGGGTTGCTGACTGTTTGAAGCAGCTGGCCTTTTGCAAAGATCTCAGCTGTTCCGTTTGAGACTGAATTGTTTTGTAAATCATCAGCTTCACATTTCTGAATTAGTGGCTTTTTGGTGGCCATCCTCCTTGGATGAATCAACACCAGAAAAGGATAAAGGGTGGGAAAATGGGATAATAACAGTGTTTAGTGAAACGGTGTTAAACTATGGGCAGCTTACATGTTAAACCGTGGACGGAGGAGCAACATGTAGTGAGTTGCTGCTGAGTCCTGAGAATTTAGGCACTGTTCAGCAAACTGTTTCAGAAAACAAAGCGTCTCCTTAGCTGGAAAGCTGTTCTGAAATAGTAACTCTGAAATGTATGAAAGTAAAAATAACATCCTAGAAAGCTTTCATTTTATAAAAAAGACTATTTCCATGCCAAATTTCCTTTTGAAAACTGTGTCCAGCTATCTGAACTTTCAGAGAGAGGTGTGTTCTCTTCATTATGCTGGCTGGCATGGTAAAGAAGTTTGTTCTACTCAAAACAGACCTCCAGCTTTGTGATATGTTTGAGGAGTCATGCTGAGTAGAAAAACCTTTCTGGTATATTCTGTTCTTTTCCCATGTTTCCTACCTTCCTTTAGAAAGATTAAAGTGCCTGAGAAGTTTCTTTTCTTTTCTTTTTATTTTTTTTTAACTAAAACGTAAATTAGAACTAGCAGAAACCATGCTAAAAAAGGAATAAGCAGTGTTTGCCTTCTCACTTTTTAATTCACTACTTCCCTTTTTTTCAGATACTACCTATCAATACTGACAGCACATGTAAAGAAAAGTCCTCCAGAACTGGAAGTTGCTCTCCAGAAGGTTCATGATCTTCGAGGTTTTGTATCAAGAACTCGAAAGTTTTGAAAATGCGTGGTTTGCAGGAGCCCTTCTGTTAAGGAAACTTCCCTGTCCAACCATCCAAGAGCCACTCTGGCAGTCACATTTGCACCACCTGAGCTGGGACTGAAGCCCCTTTGCAGCTACACACCCTACACTCACACAGTCAGACCAGGTTTCCTTACCAGCTCAGCCTCAGGTGTCCTATCGCAGAGTCTCAGATGTCCAGATCCTTAAAATAAT